>VNJV01011724.1:0-64225 GCA_008042635.1 Drosophila nikananu
AAACTGAACTATGCGAATGCAGTGCGAAATTTTACCAGAGCAATGCCGTGCATTGAACTTTGGCACATTTCCAAACACCGATGGCAACCCAATCGAGCGACCGAGAATCGAATGTGAAAACAAACAAATCTGCCGCCACGTCGGCCGGGAATGGATATATATTCAGAGGTGGGGGAGTGGGAGGGAACGGTACTGTATGGCCTGGTGGTAGGGTGGGCACCGTGGGCACGCCGCCTTGGCATACTTCCAATCTGAGTGCGTTGTCGCTGTCTTCCTCGCAGTGTCTGGGTGCCCCCCGGCTTCCTTCTCGGCCGCTACGGCCACTTGGATCGTAAAAATCAATAGCTAGCAGACCAAAAAGAGCCACAATAGCATCGGACATTGAGGACCCGACGCAGCGGAATGGAACCGGCGGAATGGCATCGCCAGGAATGCAATCGTTGGCCTCGCCGGGGCCATATCAAACCATTTTTCCAGAGACCGCTGCTGTCCACTTCCGTTGGCAGTTTGCTTTCCTTTCTGCAGCGCAACTTAATTCCCAAAATCGATTAGTCACTGTAAGCGAACCATGCAATTGTCCAGCATTTTTCATTTATAACTCCTTTTTTTTCGCTTACAATTTTCTGGTTTCTTCCTATATTTTTTATTCGATTTTTTTTTTTGGCGTACGCTTGATTAATTTGGCCGGCTGCCGGGAGCCAAGAGGGAGAGAGGAGGGGACATCTAAAAATGCAGGAAGTAATCGATTGGTTAGGGCGCAATGGCCAAAATGGGAAGGCACATGAGGCGCAAAATCGGGAATAGGGGAAAACTGATCCAAGAAAACATGGATTAAGTAGGAAAATATAATGTACGAGGTTCAGGAATATTCCCTTGATCATCTGGCTGTGTAGTTTATTGAATAAGTTAGCAAGGAGCTAACTTAGCTTAATTTTCATTGGAGTTTAAGCCTACTTTCCTACATATACAAGGGTATTACAGCTTCGACTAGTTTGCCATATTTTTTACTTTGCGCAAAAACATGCAACCGACCGGTTGCCGGCAGTAGGTGGAGATTAATCAAAAAACAAAAAAATTTTACTGAATAGTGGGGGAAAAACTGATGCTTTTTAAATGGCAATACGTGCCTGGTCACCAGGTATTTTACTAATTAACCTGACGGATGCACGCCACAGCCGAAGATGAGATTGTGATTATGCAACTACATGAAGCGGCTCTTATAGGTTAAGCGATAAGATACAAAGAAATGAACCCTAAAAGACTTGATTTTATTAATATTTAAGGTAAGAAATTCTTCCTAATGAGATAAAGGTATAAGTTTAAATAAGTCTTGATTTTGGAAGCGACCTGACCAGCTAAACCAATAGTTAATGGATCATTTCATTTGGTATATTTACCTCTTGGGATGCAAACTTTCATCTATTAGTTATTATTAGCAACGTTCCAAAAACATTTTAATCCTATTTTCTCTAAATATTGCAGCTCAAACCACTCTCAATAAATTTCTATGTTGTTTCATACGACCTGTGGCAGCGTAACCGAAAATAAACACGAGAGAACACATGTTGGATACTAGAGCAAATACCCGCAGAATCGGCTGACTCCGATACTCGAAGAGCCAAGACCCAAGACCGATTTGCTGGAGCCTGAGACTCTGGCCCCGGCCTCGGGGGGGCGAAGACTCTACCACCTTTGTGGAGTTCGCTGGGGCGCATGGAGATTATCTACGGCTCGCACATGGCACCGGGCGGTCGGTCAGACAAGATTATATGCGAAATGCGAAGCCAAATAACAAGTGTTACTCAAGGCAGCAAATTAATAGCCAACATTTTTCCAAACTAATCACGACAAGTGCTCCGGGTTTGGGACTGACACAGAAACTCGAACGGCCAACTGGCTGGCTGACTGGCTGACTGGCTCAGAACTGGCTAACGCCGGCTCGCTGGCAAAGACAGATAGATCAGAGCGGGGCTTAAATGCCAGAAAATGCAGTAAGCGAAAAATAAACATGAAACATGAAGAAAAATGAGGGGCAAAATCGTTTCTTGCCCTCCGGGTGTCGCCGCTTCGAGTCGCCTCGGCCAGGCCGGGCCTCGGCCAGGCACCGCCAGCCTCAGCCTCCCCTGCGTCCAGCTGGCGACCGTGGACAATTCCACATTCGGCGGGAGTGGAGCAGAACCTGAGCCGCAGATCCCAGATTCCGACACGTGCCCGGCGACAATGGGCCCATGACAATTGCCGGAATATAAATAGAAAACATTTTGCAAATTTGCGTCCATTGACACTTTGAATGATACAAATCTCGCTGGTCCCGTTCCGGCGACGAAGAGTCACCCTGTTCAGCTGGGGGGTCTCCTCTTGGGCCCACGCAAGCTGCCTGGCAAACCCTTCCCTCTTCCCTCTTCCAGTGCGCCCCTGTTCTGGCGATACCAATTTCAGCCTTGAGGCAGCAAACCACTTTGTAGGTACAAGAGACGAATGTGAAAAGATGTCAGTGCACTGAGAGAAGGCATAAGGGAAGCGACACTTTTCAGGGAATTTTTGTTACATACAATAATAACAATAAATGTAATAAAATATATAGTATATAAGATATATATAAAACATTCAAAAATTTCAATGGATTGTTTTTTACAAGCTCCGGTCTCAGCTTCACTTTAGGTACCTATCACTACACACGTAGATTTATAGTTTTAGTTCGACTATATATGATATTTATATTTTAAACATACTATGTATATATATTTTTTTTTATTTTTGGGCAATAGTTATTCAATTATTTACTTAGTTTTAATTTAAAACATAATTTTTCCGGAGTTTCTTTAACATTTTTAGGCTTACTGTCGTCGTAGGTCTTTAAAACATAATTTTTCCGGAGTTTCTTTAACATTTTTAGGCTTACTGTCGTCGTAGGTCTTCCCCCAATAAAATATATATATTTTTAAATAGTTGTACCTTCATCTAAACACATATAAAAGACAATATTATAAATACAAAACTTGTTAAATTCCTCCAAATTCAATGCTTAAATGAACATCAAAATAGGTTTCCCCCAAAACTTCATAGTTTTGTTTTCACTGTTAAAATAAGCAATATTCCCAAAGGGGGCGCACAGAAGGGCGGGCTAAGGGGCTCCCGGACCGGTCCTGGGTGCATGTAACACAATCAGGAAGTAATTTTTATGCTATGTACCCATAGCATGTGTCGCCGTCATCGTCGACGTAGCTGTTCTTGCTGCTGCCACGGCCGGTGTGTGGTTGCTGCAGCGAGTGATCTGGCCAGTCAGTTGGGACGACCGACAGTCGCTCAGGCAGGCGAGGAGTGGGATCCGGTGGAGTTGAGGAGTTGCTCCGACAGATCTTGAAGCCATGGCCGGCACGCAAGAACTGACGGGGAAGAATCGCATTGGAGTTCTGCTCCCTTCTCCGAAGGGAGATGCAATGCATTGCATTGATTGCCAAGATGGGGAAGACGACGATGATGTGAGGCAATCGTTTGATCAATCTTGGCCAGTAGTTCAGCGTTTACTGTTATTAGTTGCTAGAGCATTTTGATCGTTCCGCATATGATTTTCTTCCTTCTACCATGGAAAGAATCTGACGGCAAGAAAATGGGTGTTTATGGGGGGAAGAGGTTGGGAAATTGTACTCTTGTGTACTGGTATTTAGTTTTTGATGTTTCAAGCCCAATCAAAATTGTTTTAAAAAAAGAATTAACCAGTCAATAAATTAAACAATTTTCTTTACAAACTTAAGGACACTTTTCTTCTTTTTCCTATCATTCCTTCATTAAGTTTCCATCTTAATAAGCTCTAAATGAAATCGGAAACGCTGAGGCCGACACAGAAATTCCAGTCCAATCAACAACTCAATCCGAATAATAGCAAGTATCTGAAATGCAATTTGAGCTGCCTCACGAAAGACCTGCGAAATGGGAAACTAACGGAAAACCAACGAATTGTGAAATAATTTGGTAATTTCAAATTTGATGGAAGCCAAATTGCGGCAATAGAAATCGATTAGTGCCACGCTCCAACTGCCCACTGGAAAAAGTAAAAACAGAGCTGCTGAGCCCAAAAAATTAAGTTATCGAAAATGGCTCCAGAAACTGATCGCTAAACGAAGCTCGTGCGGAATGCGTTGGCTCCAACCTATATACAATATATATATATTTTTCCCCACGTCCGCCCTGCTCCACTCTTCGGAAAACTCATTCAGCCATTAAATGCCGTTATCTGCTGATTACACAATAAAAGCACAACCACAAAGCTGCTGCAACAAAGGCTACTGCAGCAGCGCCCAGAGCCAAGAGACCCAATTCGAGGCGCATCTGTGAAGGAGCCACCGACGGAGGCAGCGGCAGCAACATGCAATAATATAACGTAACATTTAGAACGTCTTTGTGGCTGCTGCAACTCTCTTACCCGCAGAAGAGAAGTTGCCGCTGAAATTTCTCGCAACATTTTGCTGTCTTGCATCATTAGGAGATGCACAGAGCAAAAAATATAATGCCTTCTAATGGGTTATTCATCGTGATGGAGAGTATAGAGAATAAAGCTACCTAAGTCAGCGAACATTAGGCTAAAATTGGTTACATAATTGTTTTAATGTATTTTTAATTTAAAATGTTCTTCTATAAAATACTACAATATGAGAAATTAATTGAATAGCTCACTAATAAATTTACTGACAAAAGTAAAAAAAATTAGAATAGTTGCCAGCTCATTCCATTTTTATATTTCCAGTATTAACTTATTCATTATCCAATTGATTCTGCAGTTTCTATGTAGATTCTAAATTATATTGATCCAAAACAAGATTATGTTCAGTATATATTTTTATATGAAAGATGCAGAGCAATGGAGATTTTAAAAATATTTTCCAATTAATTTTACGTTGGTTCTTAGGGCAGTATTAGAATAACGATTTGATTCTCATGAAACTTAATTGTATTTCTAAAATTATTCCTAAACATTTGCTATTTTTTTAAATTGAAGGAATTATGGTTTAGAACAACTAATCTAATATATGGTTGATATTTATTTAAAAACTCTAGTCTACCATATAACTCGCTCGATCTGACTCCAATTTATTTTCGTGGAAATCTATAAATATAACTTAGCATATTGATATATTGATATTGTAATATTGATAAAACTTAATAATTTAAATTTATAATATTTCAAAAACAAAGTAATAAAACTATCATTTCTACTTTGCGAATTTAATACTTTTTAATATTTTTCTTATGTTGTAACAAAATATGGTAATTAATACAGATCTTAACATTTCTAAAGTAAAAATTGTAGAAATCCTATTTTTATACATAAAAATCCTATAAATTCGCAAAATATTCGGAATTAAAAAAATGATAAAGCGCTAAGCCTTCTTTAAATTATAACAAAAAGAACTGAGTAATAAAATGCTAATTAATTCCATTTACACTTTTTTTAGACTGCACAGACAAACACTTTAAGGTCTTAATAAAATTTGTATTCCAGTCAAAATTTATGACAAAAAATACACTAGAAAATAATTAATATGTAATTATATAGGTTTATAAAAAAGAGAGAATGACTAATTGAATTAATAGCTAGACAATATTAATAAATAAACTTTAAATATCACATTAAAATGGTTTTGAAACATTTAAAATTAAAAGAAAACTTATAGCACAACAAATTCTTCGCTTCACAGACATCCATTAATTGGGTTTTGGGCAAAAAGACAATTCGCTTTAAGACGAATGTATATTTTTGTGTGCAAGTTTTTCTGTTGTTGTTTGAACAACAGGTAAGGGTACTTGGGATGTTGGTTCCATCGCAGTCGACTTTCTTTTCTTATTTTCGAGCTTGGGAAGTGCTGTTGGCGATTGCCTGGGCGACTGCCTGCCTGCCTGGCTGCCCGATTGCCCGCTTGTCCGCTTGCTTACCTGAGCTGCCTTGTATCTAGGTGCAAGAAATCGAGTCTCAAATTGCGCCAAAGCCGGCAAGTGGCCAGCTCGGCTCTTGGCCATTAGTTATTAGAGCTTGGTCAACGTGTGTGCTGTGGCAGGTCTTGGTATTGGTGTCTTGGAATTTGCAACAAGTTTTGCTAAAATATGATATTACCCAAGCAGGTTGCAGGCAAAAGAAAAATAATACAAAAAGAAAAAACTCCAACAGCAACAACGAGCGCAGCAGAAATATTTGTTGGATATTTGGAAATGGTCCCCCCATTCCCATTCCGAGTGGCCGGGTGAACAAACTCCAAAAGTCACTGCGGCTGCGAGACTTGAGAAAATGCATATCAAAAATCTTGCGGCGAGAGCAGGGAGCTGTGAGCATCGTAAGTTATTCCCCATTGATTGACGTTGATTGCTGGTCTGGTCTGTCTTGTTTGTCGCGCGTTTATTGAACTAATTTACGGATTCAGCGCTGCATACCCGGTTAGGGATGTGTATTTAGAGGAAAAAAACCGGTATATTTAATTTTTAAGTAACGACAAATATTGCACTTAACGTTTAGAGACAGATATAATTATTTGATATCCGAAACGTTTTATTACATTCGTTAGTCTGCTTATCTGATTCAAAACATCGATTTATCGCACGGAACGAAACATTGGTCCTTTGAGCCGGATAGTGCAGTTGGTTTTAGATTTTTCTATCATATTGAATCTGTCGTAAACTTTAAAATTTTAAACGTATAAATAATCTCCAGTCTCCGAAACATTCGACATTTCGACTTTTTATCCTACAGTGTTTTTAATTTTAATAAAACACACCTAACCTTTAATTTTGTTGAGCTTCTTTTTTTGTAATATCAAACACCCATGATTCCCACAATGTTAAATCATTCGAGCATTTATGAGATAAATTTACTCCACGTCAAGTCAAACATTTTTCAAAAGCTTGCTGAAATACATCCCACAGTTCAAAGAGTATTGTGCCATAATAAATTGATGCAAATGAACTTTTGACCAGTGAAGGTCAATTGCCTTTTGTCAGTGTTTCTGTACTGATCGTTGTGCCATGTTGTCATAGCCACGAGACAGAGACAGATGAACGGAATGGATGAGGCTCCTCCAACCCATTCGGCTAAGCATGGGCTAATTATGAGTTGCAGACCGACCCACCGGCCGTCCCCGAGTACACAAACATAAACTAATTGAATCGGCAAGACCAGCGAGAAAAACATATAACCCCAAAACCGAAACAGAGACAGCAAAAAATCGAAGAAAAATGCCATAATGGGTTCACTAATTGCTTCAATTAGACATCGACCGAGGCTCTCGAAGGCAGCGGCGCAACAGGTGTGCGAAACGACCGACAAAGTTGTGCAATATCCACGAGTATATCTAGGGGCTCAATTGCGGTCCCTCGGCACTCGGCACTCGGATCTCTCTATTGTTTTCGAAAGCTTACGATACTTTTGTTGTTTCGCTTTTGCGGTCACACCTTTGAGGATTTTTCAATTAAACAATCCGCTGACCTTGATACCTGGGCTCCGCCATCGAGTTTCTAAGTGCACAGATCAATCGCCGCAGCTCTCAAGTCTGCTCAATTCCGTCTTCACTCACCTGAAAGAAGGGAAAACATTTAAAAAGATTCATTAGTGTGTTATTAGATGCAAGAACACGGTCATAAGACGAACAAGCACACTTCCTTATGGCCTACAGGGAGATCCCTAATCTGGCGGGCCATTAAAATCCGAGAAAGCCTCATGTACACTGAGATATATCGTGGGTTTTAATGGGTATTCAAAAAAGAAGGGAAGAATTCTTCTTACTAGTTTTTAGGTCAAACTCAGGCAACAATCAATCTGTTTACACATTGCATTTTTAATAACATATTTACTTAGAAATTTTGCACAGTGCCATTGACTCCTTTATGCTAAAGTGATCGCAGCGAAGAGCTCGCCGGCATAATGAATTGTCAATCATTATGCAATCTTCGAGTGAAAAATGATGCAGCAGGTTTCCGTGCTCTTTTAGCCGGAGAATGCGTGGGCCGCCAACATTTAGACAGACTCCGAGACAGTCGGAGAGGCAGGCAATGTTGTGATGTGCAACGGGGTCTTAGATCTTTTGCCGTGGCATGTGGCGCTAGAGTAAAAGGCTCCGGACTCCGGATGGAGGGAGAAAGAGGCCCGAACTCCAGCTCGAATCTCGACTTGGAGTCGGGCCCATCATTTATAACTCGGACAGCGCTCCGTTCCTTTCCCCCGTCTGTTAGCTTTTGGCGTTGATTATGTGGCGTTTTCGTTTGCATACAGAAAAATATTATACAGCGCGTATAATCGGCCCTTTTGGAAAAAGAAAGACAACGTGAACGATGATGGATGCCACAAGTTCGGATCATAAATTGAGCTTGTTCCTATCTTGGACGAGAAGATGGACAGATTTGCGGAGGCGTCGTCGGTTAGCCTTGTCAACACGCCCAGCCCAAATGGTTGTTGGGAAATGATTTTGTCATCTGCGATCGATGGCGTTGGGAATGATTGAAAAATTGAGTAAAATTGAATTTGAAAGCATCGAATTAATAAGACTTTAGGGCGAAGACATCGGAAGTGAGTACAGAACTAGAAAAATGTTTTGGAAGTGACTAAGGTATTCTTGTTATACAATTGCACAGAGTATTTAATAAAAATTAACCATTAAAATTGTCTTTATATTAAATCAAAAGCTGTGCTCGCCAGAAATATAATTACCTACCCAAAGGCAAACTGACAAACAGAACTAATGAAGGCCTTAATGACCGACTGTGATTGCCAAAGCACCGCAGGAAGTAAGTTATTGATTTAGTCATTACCCCGAGCTTTAATTTTCAATATTCGTAAATTGGTTACTTCGCAGTAGTTGCAATTTCGAACCATGCCAACATTGTTGCTGTTCTCGAGTGAATGGCACTTCCTTTGGGGCGACAAAAGCGCACTTGTTGTGGTCATAAAAAGTTAATAGAGTAAACTATTAACTTGTCAGTCAGCCCCAAAGTCATTTTGCCAGAGGCGTCAATTGTGAAATATAAAGGTGCACGCAGAAAAAAATATTGAAAGTTCTTTAAAGAACGTCAATTGTCTGTGATAAATACACTTAAATGATATTAATAATAAGTTATATAATGTGATGTAGTGTCTTGCCGAAGCCGCAGTAGCGGAGTTAGCAGACACCAGGCAGGGTAATTTCTTGATTCGGATGAACGCCTTCTATTTCAATTTTAAGGAATGCTGAAGATAAATATATATTTAATAAAATTTTTTTTTGTTTTTTAAATTCTAATAACAAAAGCTACTACCAAATCCGACTGTATTGGTAGTAGAGTGTACTTTAACTAGCTTACGCTTACATAGAATCGAGACATCGCCACTTGGGCTGTTGTCCACTCACAAGTCGTCAATCATTTTCATTTCTTTAAACGTGTCAAATGACGGTCGCGAGCGGAAATCGTTCGCTAGTGGCTACTTTTTATGGGGGATAACCGTCGGCGTCTGGGAGAGGGGCAATTGGGGTTTTAAATGCACCTTAATGCGATACGTGTTGCACCGAGAGGAGGGTATGAAAAACAATGAGAAACAATTGCAACACCGCCGCCACGCCCACAAATCTGCAGCTGCAGTAGGAGGCAGCCTCTTTTTGCAATTTCTTTTTTTTTTGTAATTACTGCGAACGAGACAGTGTTGAAACGAGCTGGAAAAACTATACCCATGGCTTGGTAACACAAAAAGGAAATTACGCGGAAATCAAACATCAAATGTCTCCCAGGTGATTTTGCAAGGAGCCACCATTACCATTATGATGAAAACGTTAGCGGCGACCATTTCCACCAATTTTTCTCTCCTCTCCCGAGTGCGCGCAGTGTGCCATACGAGCACAATGCGCGAACCAGATGACAAAAAACAAAGGCTGCAGCAGCAGATGAAAAATAAAACAAAGTGCCCACAAAAAAACAATACACGAACTTGCACAAAACTGCAGCCGGCAAATGAAAAAGTTGAGTAATATCTTGGATGCGCAGGCTGGGCGCAGAGAGATGGGTAGAGGTCCCGGAGGAGGAACGAGGGTCGAATGGGGAATTCGCTGGGGAAGACAGTTCAATAACAAAAATACTAAAGAAATCTTTAGCGATTTGAAAACCCTTAAACATGTGCTTAAAAGCGTGCCATAAAATGTTTACACTTACAAAAGTCAATGTATAATATGTTCATATAATTTAAAGTTTTGTATCTTAGTTTTATGGACCTTAAAAAGGAATTTCAAGTTAATGTTCTTACATAATTTATTTTATCTAATTAATCTATCTCCAATCTATTACCCCTCTTGTCCAACACTCCCCATATTTGCACAGCTGGGTATCTGCGGGGCGAACATTTTATTAAGCCTAGCCCATAGGCTTGATGGGCACAATAAAACCACAGCTCAGTTAGAGATACAGCCTCCGCCGTCTCTTTCTGCCGCCTGTCAGTTCGTCAATGCAACCACCACCCTCCGCCTCCACCCCACGAGAGCCACATGCTCATCACTCATAGCGGCTTCGTTCGGCGACAGTGACGGCTTTGAAATCCAATACGCGATCTTTCGCAGTCATCGTCAACTCCGTTAGACGCTCCGTCACGTAAGTCCCGCCTTGTCTTAGCTTGCCGTTTTATGTAATTACAAGAAGCAACAAAAAAATGGAAAAAAATCGGAGGAAAAAAAACGAAAGAATGCTGTAGGGGACTAAAGAATACTCTGGCCTTTTATTTTTATTTCTGCTACACAAGACTTTAATTTTATAACTTACTTAAGATTATTAATAGGCACTAGAGCTGGAAATGAAATCGATTCTATAATCGATTAATTCATTTTTTATTAAATTATGCGATACATCAATATTAATATTAGGAATCGATGTAATCGAAAAATTTACAAAACTTCTTGGAAAGCGACGCGTATGTGAACTCGTGGAAAAAATAAGTAAAATTTTTTAAAATTTTTTATTTATTACCTACATTTATTTTATTTATTGAATATATAAAAGATACATATGTACTTAATCTTATATTTCCTATGCCATATAGAATGTTAAGGACACCATTCCAGACACTTTATAATACATAGTGGACACATATTAAATTATATGAAAATATGTTGAAAATTTGCAAAAATTCAATTGTTTTCCTCAAAAATTTCCGATTGTTTCTATTGTTTTTGTTTTGTCAAAAGTGTCATAAATTGGCCAAAAATTAGAAATCGAATTTTAAATTCAGAAATGTTATCCATTAAAAAATAAGAAGAAAAAAACAAACCATACTGAAATCCGTTGAGTTTAAGCCAAATTACGATAAAAAAAAACACTGAAGGAATTCGCGATTGATGAGCCAAAAATTTTCTAATTTTTTCAAGAAAATAAAATGTCAAAAAATTAGAAATCGAGTTTTAAATGCAAAAAAGTTATACATTAAGAAATAAGAAGAAAAAAACAAACCACACTGAAATCCGTTGAGTTTAAGCAAAGTTACGACCAAAAACCCACTTAAAGAGTTCGCGATTTTTGAGCTTGCATAAACAAATCATTTATTTTGGCTCACGCTTATGAAGATTAAATATTCTTAATTAAAAATACATCTTCAAATTATCATTAAATATCATATAATAAAATTTTTAATTTTATTTCAAGTTCTCAATTCGCAACACACTTGCAATGAAAGGGTATCGAAAAGAACGTGTGTTGTCTGGCTCTTTGTCAGCTTGAAATATGACTATAAACAATGCGCAGAGAGAATTCTATTGTAGACTACTTTTTGTAGCCACTGAAAGGACTTGAAAGCTTAGATTTTTTCTTTGCTTACAATATGTGCTTCGTTTCTGCTGCTTTCTTCACCTTTTCTGTTCAGCACCTTTTTTGCCTTCGAATTGCTTTGTGGCTTTGGTGGTCTTGCCAGCGTTTACCGTTAGCAATTGGAGGCCCAGGAGAGGTGAGCAATCAATTAGCTCAACTTCGGGTGGGTGGAAAAGGGAGGAGTTCGAGGTGGCCCACGCAGAGAACTCCATCCGCTCCGCGCTCTCCAACGCTGACAGTTACAAATGCATCACTCGCCTGCGAGTCGTGGGCTAATTTGCGGTTTCAGCTTGCAGCCAAACTAATTAACATATAAATTTAGAGGTGTTGCACTTTGTATTTATTTATGAATGAAACTGACAGAGACAAAGAGACGTCTGATGGCTGGTCGTGGAGGCGGAAGAGGAGGATGGGAAGTGGCAGAGCACTGGGAAAAGTTGTTGAACTTAAAATGAGTATAATACATCTATAATTAACAAAGAAAATGGAGCAAGAAAAATTTTTTATTACACTTCGGGCTATGGTTAATATTAAAAACGATATGTTCCCCAATAAAACTCTAAAATTCTCTAAAAATAAAAATTTTACAAGTATTTTGACTCTTTTTCCTAAGCTAGTCAACCGTATATCTCCAAAGATTGATATTGACAGTATTCTCATTAATAAAAAATCCGTAAGTAGAGTTAGCTTTTTCGTTCAATGACTTCTACCAAATATAAGCGATTTTTAAACACTTTTATATACCTTCAAAGACCTAAAACTTGTACATATTTTCTGTCAGTGGCCCAATCTGCAATATGCATTTCGTTCTCATATGCCAGCCAAGGTCGCCCTCAGTTCCGTTCAACTGCAAGCAGCAGCATCGACAACAGTCGATTGCAGTTTATGGCCAAGAGTTTAGCTAGCCAAGATTTATTGGCATGTTATTCTAATTGCTATTTATTAGCGGTGGGAGACAGCGTCCGCAGAACTGCAGAGCTGCAGTCTCAGTCATTCAGTTAGTCATTCGACTCATTCGTTCATTCGTTCACTCAGTCATTCCCAAGCTGTCAGGCCGTCAAGTGTGCAAATTAGTTTGTTTGGCTTGGTTTTTATGCATGTGCTTAACCCACTTGTCCGATGTTCACTTGGAATTGCTCACCCCAAGCCCGCAAAAATAATTGCGATATGCATAAATGTTTGCAAAAATATGTTATGTTTTTGGGAGGGGTTTGACATGGGTTTCCGATTCGTTACAAAAAAATCCAATTTCAAGTCCAAGTACATCAAAAACTTAGTAAGATTACTATGAATATGAACACCTTTCCTGCAGATGGAAATTAAATTAGTGACTACAATTACCAATCCCATAAAGATCGGATAATTTGATGCAATCTTCGCTCTGTGTATCCACACACTTTACAGGTTGCAGCCTTTTGCGATCGCAATCGATAGTTTCCATTTCCATCTTCCGTTAATTGCGATTAATGAATTTGCACCGCATAGACGATTTTCAGTTAATATTCTAATTTGTGTTCCTACCCCGGCCCCCTCCTCCGGGGCTTGTAATTAGTTTTGAGAGGAAATTGCCAACGTCTCCGCACACTGTGGGCGTTGAAAGGAAAATGAAACCAAATAAAACTCATCCATATCGGTATGCCGCCGATCTAGAAAGATGGCAAGAGAACGGCAGACCGTAAAATGTTGGATGCTCATTTTAATAGCGGATTCTCTTGGCCATCAAAAGCCCATAAACCGAGTCTGGGCCCGAGCCGGACCGCAAATCGCAGCTATTACCGCTAGAGATACAAAATAAATATGCAGCATTTCGTGTAAGTCGCCCACCAAGCAGAAACACTTCCTTTACAAAGCCCAGGGAGGCCGACCGAGCGAGAGGCCGGCTAATGCGTGCATAATTTTTAATAAATATTTTTCAAGATCTTCCAGCTGCAGCCGCAGACTGCCCGTGGAGGCCGTCCCAAAACGCTTCCTGGTTTAATTAATAAGCTCCAGTCTGGCCGGTGGCCAGGCCAAACTTGTCAATCAGCAGCATTTCTGAAGCGGTGGCCAGCCTGAGCATGATGATTGGGATTATCAATTTCATTATCAAGTCGAGCCTCAGATCAGAGCAGAGTCCAGGTGAGGTGGAGGTTGGAAAGACATCGATAGTGTTTACCATAAATTGGTTGGCGACGATAATATTTTTAGAAAGTTTGATATTAAAAATAGAATATAGTTATTTGTTTTCTGTGTAGAACAAAGTTTAAGACTTGTAGAATAATATATTTTTTATAAGAAATACCATGTAATTCTTTAAATACATATATGTATATTAAGAATTTATATCAAGAGGAGAAGTCCGATATACATATAGTCTGATATACATATATGGGCCAAAATATCGCTTTTAATATTATGTCGAAAATTTTGTGACATTTCATATATCAAATTTCAAAATCAAAATATCGATATTAACGAAAAACTGTTATATAATTTGTGTGATTTACCTAATATGTGACTATCAATCGGAATATTAATTTATCGCACAGATATCGTAAAGTTTAAGTATCGATTTATTTCGACTTTCGTCTAAAAAATCTATTAAGCATCAACATATATATATTTTAGTTATTTTTAATACATTTTAAAACATTTTATTTAATACAAAACCTTGCCCATTTCGGGGGAGCAAAACAATCAAAATTTACCCCATTTTTTGAAATTATCGATAGTTTTACAAGTGCTTTCGATTGCACAGCCAACACTGATTCACTTCCGCTTGGTGGCTGCGTTCGGGAGCAGGCACTAGTGCGTTGAACTCCCCTGCTCCACAGCATCGCTCAAGGCTTCCACCCAGTGCCTCCTCACGCAAAAGTCGTCATTATGAAAATATTCCCCATTTCCCCGCTCAATTCCCCGCTTCCCCCGGCAAAAGCTTATCGGCTGCTGCTCAGCCAGCGCTTATGTTGCCCACGTGTCCACTAGTCCGACCGTCCAGCTTTCCGTCTGTCGTCACTCGAGCAGGTTTTCCTTTCTGGAAATTATGCACTTTGTATGCAGAAAAGTTGGCGTGGCGATAAAAATCTGCATAATTTCAAGTCGTAAGTTTATTGCCGTTTCCTAGCGCTCGTCGCGAGCGGGAAAGATGCTCGGCGGGCGAGAGGAGGAGGCGAGTGGCAGCCGCCGCAAGAGTTTGTCTTTGCGTTCTCCCCCCTGGCTGGCCCTTTTATAATCGTAATCAATATTAAGTTATATGATAAATTATCGGATACCAAATTGCGGCATTTAAGTTGTCAAGGGAAATTACGGAAATTATGCTGAAGCAAAAGTTTCGGCGACAGCAGGCATTACTTTTGGAGCTCCGGTTAACTGTCGATTTTAAGTAAGAGTATTTATTATGGTACCAATTAGCTGAGTTGTGGTACTTACTGGCTGACAAGACTTTAGAATAAGCGGCAGTTAATTGGTATTATAAATGTAACATTAATTACTTTAATTGGAAATATGTATGCAGAAAAATGGATTTGTTTCTAAAAGGAATTTAAGTAATTTGAGACTTAAACGCAGACAAAAGTCAGCTTTTATTTAAATTTCAAAATCTAATTTACTCTTAAAACGACATTTGCTTCTTTTAGCTACATATATAGCCTTACTTGAAGGTTGCTTAAGAATAAATACCTAATCGGCCTCTAAGATGCTTCCATTTGCCTTTTTCATGTGTCTTTTCATACAAAGTTATAAATTATAATAAAGCAGCATTTTTCTCCAGCTCCACTAATAATACCCACAAAAAAGAGTAACAAGAAGTAGAGTCTCCAGTGGATAATTGCCTAAATGTACTTTCTTTCCGTTAGCGGCCCGCCCTTTTTATTCACGGAACTGTATGTTTCGGCCTCTCCTTCCGACTTTCTTGAGTCTGCGAAACTGGAAAAGCAGTCAGCACGGCTCACCACATCCGGTTAGTGGCTGCGACTGCTTCTGCACAAATGTTAATTAAATACCTGTCCATCTATTAAAAAACATACGTAAATTTATGTTGTTAACAAGGAAGTGCGCTCTGCGCATGCGCACACTTTTATTATTATCATCAGCATCGCCGTCGTTGCCGGAGCTGACCGGGGCTCAGGCACACATCAGTGGCAACCATTCGGCCATTTGGCCATTTCTACCTGTCCGCCCGTACCGCTGCCTCCTGCCACCTGCCGCCTGGCCCCCGGCTGGTGGACACCATCGCCGTCCAGATGCTGCTCTCTATTGCGGCAAGGCAGCCATTTGCATATGTCGCCGAACGTTTGCGTTGTGGCTTTAACGAAGCGCTGCTGTCGCCACGTCGCTACGTTATTCGCTAATTGGTCGAGATAAAAATCGCTGGCAGGGAGTGAAGTGACGACGTCGACCAGCCGCAATCCTCCATCCTGCATCCTCTATCATCCAGTTCCCCAAGTCCACAAGAATGGGGCAGATGATGTGGGAGGGGCGTGGCTGGTTACAACTACCACAAAAAGTCTGCTAAAAAAGGATTATGCATTTCTAAGCCTATATTCAATGTCTAAACTGAAATTTGACTCAAAGTGCTCAATTCAAAAATGAGTATAATGAAATGATTGCGACAAACTTCAGTTTAAATATTTGCTTAGTAAAAAATCGCTTAAGTACTTATACTACTTTTTATATTTCTATGAAATATCACAAATTTTCTTTACGTGTACCAAACTGTCATCGTTTCCGAACCCGTCCCCTTGCCCGTTCCCGGCTCCTCAACCAGTGGCACTTTCTTTGCGAACCGAAAAAGCAACAAATCGGTGGCTGAGAGTCGCCTCTTTCCCGCCAGATGCTGTCAAATATTTGCTCAAGTGTTTCTGCTTTTCGCACCACCCCGCCAACGCCTCCGAGTCGCCACCCATGTCAACCCTACCGCCGCCCCCTTGGGGTGGACAAGGCTGTGGCAATTTGCTTTATGGGATTTACTTGTAGTGGGGATAGGCGGCTTGGCATTTTTGGGAAAGTGGACATCGGAAATTTGGTTAGCCTTAATGCATTCGAAGTGTGAGTTTTGTTTTTTATATTTTTTTCGATCTTCCAAACGAGCTGGTTTCCGAAGAGGGGATCTCTCGAGAAAAGCATACAAAATAATCGTCTGATCTGGTGCCTCACCTTAAAACTTTTCTAAATTTATCTAAATCATCCATCTTGTATTTAAATATTAGAGATAAACAAGTTATGAATAGAATTAAAACTCACCTTTGTTCTGTACAATGGATTGCTGAAGTCCCAATCTGGCGCCACAAATAAATATCCGCATTTAGAGACCTTTCGCGATGCCTACAGAAATGTTGAAAGAGAGAAAAAAATAATATGTGTTAAAAATTATGTTGATAATCACGGATGTTGTATAAGAGTCGTAAAAGAAATTTCAATGCTAATTGATTTTGGAATTCAAATGACATAATTTTGACATAAACTACAGCAAATTATGTAAATATAACAGGCAGCATTATAAAACCAAAATTTATTATTCTCAATTTGCAAAACACATCAATTCAAAAACTACGTTGGCGAAAAGGAAAACAGAAGTGGTTATCATATCTTGCTTATCACCACCCAAAAAATAAAACCAAAAAATAAATTTGTTTTTAATTAAAAAATGCCAACTTTTTCTTAGCCAGCCTTTTGTGTTTTTGGTTTTTATCTTGGCCTGCTTATCGCAGCTTTTCGTTATGTATGTGGCGCACGTGTTAACTTTACTGCAACCAGGTGTACGCAAATATAAATATATTTTTCTTAGCCATGACTAATGTTAATGACGTACAAGAATTCAACTTTATTAGTGGAATTCTGGGTTTTACTAATAACACTAAAATAATAACTTAAGTGCTACGTGGAATATGTACAAAAAAAAATTGAATTGTGATTACGGAGTACAGAAAATGGAAAATGTGAAATATTATCAGCTTTCCGTATAAGATTTAAAATTATACAAAATTGATCATTAACTATATTATTTTATAATAAACATAAACTACAAAAACCACAAGCTAATATTAAACTTGGGAATCTTGGGTATAATTAATATGTAAGATCATTGTAATTTGTATTACTTTTGAACAACAATTACATCTATAAGATATATTTATTACACCTTAAGTAAAATAAAAATATGAATAAATAAATAATCAAATTAAAGATGATTTCCCAAGGCTCACAGCCCCAATTAAGCCACCTTGTGTCAGCGACCTTACCACCCTCTGGCACTGCCTGGGATGCCGTCCAATTTCCTGATCCCGAACGACCCCGGTCATGTCTTGTAAGCTGACACCACAAAATGTATACAAAACAATAAAAATCACAAAAAGTAAGGCTAGAAATGGGTAATACGGTAGTTCCCGGCCACTCACTCGGCCCGGTGCCAGACTATCCAGCCACTTAACCAAGTTGGCCGAAAGAAACACCTCCTCCTTCCCTTCCACGCGGAGCTCTGATCGAGCCACTCTACTCTATATATTCCATTTTTGTTTCTTTTCGTTTTGGGGTCTCCGGCTGTCTGGTTTGCAATTACGCTGGCTAATTTTATTTATCTGGTTTGTGTATTTTCCCTCCTTTTTTTTCTCATTTTATGATATTCTCTGCAATCTCAGTGGCTGTTGTTGTCGGCGGTGGGTCGTTTAAATGCGCCATTAACATTGATTTATGTGAAAAGTCGCACGTTTGTATTCAAATAGCTGGGCCAGAGAGAATGAGTGAGAGACTTGCAAGTTGCAACAGTAGCAGCCTTCGCTGCAGTTGCAGTTGCAGTTGCAGTTTGCCGTCTGCAGTCTGCAGTCTGCAGTCTGCAGTCTGCGGCGGCAGCTGTCAGGCTTTCATCAGGTTAAGTCAGCGGACACGTTTTCCACATAAATTTCAATGGGTCCGAGGAGTTAAGTGACAGAAATGGGCTCAGCCTTAGAGGTAGCACCTTCTAACGACCCGTTGGCCATCGGGCTCACACGATCGCCGAATTGCGATCTACTTTTGTCACATTACAAAACACCATTTGGCGGCGGAGCCGCTCTCCGGAGTCCCGTTGGCTACCCGTGGTACCCGAGACCACGTAGCCAGAGCCCCACTCTGGGGACAGGCAGGCGCACATTCAAACATAAATTATCAATGCCAGTCTGGTTCTTGTTTTCGTTTCTCTGTTTCTTTTGCACAAATGAAAAAACAATTGTAAAAAATCGTGACTAAATGAGTCACAATTGTCTTCCAAATTGTGCGAATTGTTATTTTCGTGTGTCGTTCTATTGATTCAACACAAGAAACAATATGCTAATGTGCGGAAAGGGCTTGAACCCAGCTAACTACTGACCCGGCACTCAGGCAGCTTATAAAAGCCATGTGCTGATTTCAGATTAAGTTTAAGATCGCATTTCGCACACAGACATGCCGCAGCTTAATTGTTCCAGAAGCCCAACCCAACTTCTGTTCTTAGGGTGTTTTTCAGAACGAATCCGAACGACATTCTGGAAGTGTATGCATCGCGCATGACGCTGCTGACACACAAAACACAAATGGGGAGACTTTCGGCTCAAAGGGGGGCTTTTGGAGCTGCGCGTGCAGAATTTTGAGTGAGCGGTTGGGGGGCGCAAGGGCGTGGCTCCGCCTCCAGGCGGCGGCTAATGAAGCCAAGCGCGCCGTGCAAATGTGGGCCGACCCCAAACAAAAGCCCCACTGATTGATCGCGCCAGATCCCCAGCGAGTGAGTAACTTGAGCACAAGTACGAATGCTAATGACAAATCAAAAGACTGCGGACAGGCAATGGGAGCCAAGCCAGAGACTTTGTTTTGGGCAACCAGTTCCCCAGTGATTTGAATGTAAAATGATTTGATATTATCGAAGTAGCAATCCACATTTCGTAACGTTTTAATATGCATATTAGAAAATAATAACCAAATATGTGTAATACATGTATTTTGTAGAGTAACATATTTAAAACAAAAACTCTCGAGTGTAACCGCGTATTATTTGACCTCTTTACATATTGGTCCTTCGAGCCGGATAACCCTACGTCTATTAGGAATAAGTTCGCTTTGAGTATGTACATGATGAATAACAAAGTTGGAGTTCTTAAAGGAAATCCGTTACTCTTTAGGTATTCAAAAGAAGAAAATACATCTATTTTGTACAATAAAATGTCAACGAGTGTAAATGTCTATTATTGGACCTCTTTACATTATAGTTCTTTGAGCCGGATAATCTTACATGTATAATAATAAGTTCGTTCTGAAAAGTAGTTCTTAAAAATTAAATTAAAGTTTCTGCTGAAAAAAGCCAGTTACTGTATAAATATATGAAAGAAATATGTATCTTTAAACTTAAAGTTTTATTCATACTTCCCATGAAATTCAACTACCTAATGATGAATTTAAGGCAAGCCGGTAACTAATGAATACATTACAGACTCTCCAGCTTGTAAGAATGAAGTAAAGAAAATACACGATAACATGCAAACGAAATTACAAATGAGACAAACAAGTAAAGAATCATTTCCAGGCTCAGTCTCAGCATCATACTTACTGGTTCACTCAGACCCGTTCGCTGTTGCGCAAGCGTGCAAGAGACGAATAGAGAATGCATTCGGTTAGTTATAGAATTAAATAGTGTTGGGGGAAAAGTCTTGGATGGAGCGACTGGGGGAGCGAGGAGACAGTCCAAATGACTCAATTAACGGCGGCGAAGATGACTGCGATGGGGGGGTTGATGCATTTTGACATTTAGCCACATTCAAGATGACATTCAAGAGACCCGATGAAGAGCCAACTCCGGCTGCAGAGCCAAATGAATTTAAATTGCATGAGACCGGGTTGTTTTCGATTTAATTTGATAACAAAACAGAGGCGAGACGACGGGTCGTCGCATACTTATGACTGTGAAATGTCAAATCAAAAGTCACGTTTTTCACTCACCGCGCGCTGATTTATTGGCAGCGGCTGGGCCATTAACTGAATTGTACCGCTGGCCATAAATTGGCTCTCAGCCCCTAGTCGCTGCAGCCTAGTCGGAGCTGTGGAAAATTTCACTTTTGCTGCTGCGGCTAATAAGCCAAAAACCGATTGACAAATAAACAATTTGTGGCAGCCCCTCCACATATCACGTATGCGCACACATCTGTATTTATCCGTACGTATACCAAATGCCGCGTTTAGCCAGTGGACTCACGCACACGTGGATCATGTCCAAGTCAAAGTCAAGTCGAGTCGCAAACCCGCTTTGGCTTCGACTGAGACTTCGACGTCGACTTCGGCTGCGCGTTGTAAGTTGGAGTGGAAAGTTGTTTGCAGCCCCGGCCTCTTGAATCTCGTTGAATCTCTTGGGCTTTTGACTCAATTTCAGCCCCAGCCAGTCCCAGCCCCACTGCTGTTTGCTTATTTATTTTTGTTTATTTATACATGTGTATTTTCAATCTGGCCGCTGCAGTTGTTGTTTCGCTTTGAGTTTCTAAGTTGCGGCTTAATAGGCAAGCGGCAATAACCGGCGGACAGCCAGCATCCTCAGCGACCGCAGCGATAACAACAACAGACTAAATCATCATTAGCCACCACCATCCATCCAAATGGCAACAGGTTTTCCAGGGTTGCGATAAACAGTTTTTGGTCTGCGATCTCTGCTCACTAATTTCAGCAAAAACTAACAAATGATGTCTCTTTTTTCTTCAATTTTGACTTTATGATTCAATAAAGCAAATTAAACTACAAATGCACACCAAAGGCTGGTTATTTGCCTAACTGTCAAAAAGTCTGAAAACTGTGTGTCTTGAAAAATCAATGTTAGCTCTCACATTGACCGATAGGCAAACAAATTTTCTTAGCCGGGACTTTATTTAACCGCGCAATTTGGAAAGAGAGTTTCGAAACAAGCACTTAAAAGACAACTTTTGCAATTTATGATGTAAATTATATTTCACTTTGTGCCTTTGAAGTTCAATTTAAGTTATTTCTCTTCGTTTAATATTTCCATTCAACATTCATTAATGCGTTCTTGGATTCTTTTCTGAGACGACTTAGTTGCAAAAACATTTGAAACCTAACAAATTGTGTTTTTTTTTAAATTCAGATTAATGATACATAACTTATTTGTTACGTCCAGTATCTTAGACTTATTTCGGAAAAATTGAGCGAGATGAATTAAAAACAATTTATTTTTCGTATCAGTTATTGCAAGGGGAGGTTTCCCGCCAGCATAATTAATATGTGAGAACAGCTTTCTTCGCCGACCCTGAATCGAAGCCCTTCAGACTGCGAATAAAAACGAAAGTGGCTGTCCAAAAGGGTCTCAGCCGATCTTAGCCCGCGATTAAGCCAATGACGGCTAATCTCTGGTCATTCATATGAATAAGTATACGCTGTCGTACCTTAACCACCGCCACGCATGGCAGCGACTCGGACGTGAAATATGATTAATAAGTTTCGCACGCTTATTAAGTCTCCCACTCCCGAGCCCAGGGAAAAAGGCAGAGGCTGAGCTGGCAGATGAAAGTGGTTTGCGATCAGTTAAGACGCTGGTTGATTGACTGCTCCTGAGGGCTTTGGACGGTACAATGTCATAGTACATTCCAGGCAAGGTTGCAAGGGTGGATATGTTGCCTTAAGAAATCCTTTAAACTATCTTCAGAATGTTCTGTTTACATGGTATAAATCCTATAACTGCTTTGTAAAGAATGGCTTGTTTAAAGCTGTAAAATTCGAAAACTTGAGGTCTTAAGATCCTTACCAACACCACACATCTTTTTAGCTTGTACATTCTACTCACGATGCTTTATGATGATTTTTAGTGGCTTGATTTATAAAAATCCAAAACACCTCGGAAAACGTATTCAAGGGTATCGAAAATCGAAAGCAAGAAAGAAATCGAAAGCGAAATTGCACAAGGCAAGCGAACCTGAAACGCAGAGCCGAACATCAAGTGCAACACACTGATGAACCGTCGCGTCGTCGAGCGGGCCAAAAGGAGCAGTGGCGCAGTGCAAAGGGTGCCAAAGGGGGGCAGGCCGAGTGGCAAGTGTACGGCACGGCATGGCATGGCTTGGCACGGCATGAAAAATACGGTGTGCGCCATGGCATTGGGTAGCAAGTGTGACTGACCAGCAGCTGAGAGGCAACTGCAGTTCGAAATGAAAGCGAATGCCGAACGGCTCTGTCTGCGGTTGTTGTATCTTCCAATGGTTCAGTGCACTGAGAGAAATTCACCAACACTTTCGTTGAAAATTTAAATGAAATGTAAAGATAATAGTTAAAAGTTCAACGGAAGAAGACAACTTAAAATAAAGGAGATCTAAACATTTATGCCAAACTTGGAAATAGGTAAACAAAATTATTAATTATAAATTATACCCTTTACAATTTAAATCCAAAAGTACTGCTTTTGGGGTTTTGAACTTAATAAACTTGAGTACTTTTAGTGAGTATTAATAAAACTCAGCAGTAAATAAAATTAGTAACAATATTTAATGTTAATAAAATGCAAACAGACCCCTCGTTTCAATAGGTGTGTTGGGTCAATCAACAATTTTTAAATTATATTATAGTCACACAATATTAACGACATTTTTATAAATAAAATATATATGTATATATTTTATTACTATAATTAAATTACGTAATAAAGTGTGTTATCAGTTTTGTAAAAATATTCCCTGTGTGCTGGTCGCCTGCGGTGCTCGGTCGCGCTTCAAGCTCCATTTACGAGGCTGGGGAAAAAAACAAAGCGGATCGAAGCGAGGGCCAAACAGATAAGTCCCAGCGATCGGAGGAGGAAACCGGGCGGGGGGCAGACAGCCTGTCTGTCTTCTGGCTCCATCCGGAACCACTGGCAGCGATCGAATCCGATTCGGGGCGAAGCAATGCAATGCATCCACATCCCCACATCCGACCAGTTCTGCCGGCACGCCAAGAATTTCGCCTGCCCTCGCCCAGCTAGAGCGGGAAAGTTTGGGCCCTGCCAGTGCCCCGGGAGTTATTAACATAACATAATATTGACTTGGACGGGCCGTGACCATTGTGTAATATTTAAGAAAACACAAAGTATTGGAAATTTCGATTTCGGGTTTCGCTCTTTCTCTTTCCGATCGCCGGGCAGTTTCACTTTCGTTGGCCGCTATGGGAACCGCATCATGTGCCTCATGCTGGGCATGCACCGGATCGCATCGGGTTTTGGATGAGATCACCTGCATGGGTGACATCGTTTAGGCCCGGTAATTAGTCATCATTACAGACGCAGTGGAGAAAGGGCATTGGAATGAGGTAAATAAATGCAGTAAACCATAAAAAGGGTGCTTCTGTTAAGTCTAAATTGGGTTTGTCTTGTTTTTGAATGGGGGAAACAGTTGAATTTAAGTTTAAGTTTGATATAAATATTAACAAAAATAGTCATAACCTTTAAATGAGTCAATAAATGTATTGTAAACTCGAAAGATATGGATTTTTTTGTTAATTTTCTCATCATTTTTGTAAAAACCAAACCAAAAATTTAACCGCAAAATCAAATTATAAACCAAAATTACAAGTCCAAATGATAACAATTAAAGCCGCTATGTTGAGGGCCCGAAAAGAAACCTCAGCCTCAAAGCTGGCTAATTAAAATCTCCCGTAAAACTCATAAGAGACAAACAAACAAGTAATAAAGTAACAAAGTAATAAATAATATAATCGAAATAAAAATCTAGTCATTCCGGCAATGAATCAATAGCAATTCCTCTGCTTTTATTTACGGGAAATTACAATAGAAAAACTGTTCGAAATTGATTTTCTGGCGGGGGGAAAACAACGCACTGGCAGCCATAAGAAATTACAAAACAATTGTTTGAAGACAACATTTCACTTTCAATGGCCGGGGGCAGAGGTGAAGAAGGGTGCGCTGGACGAAGGCTTTTATTGGTGGCTTCATCATCACTCGCCTCTCGCCTCCGAGAGGCTGCTGCGTGGATGTGGAAGCTGTGCCGCAGCTGCCGCTGGTCGTTGCCTCTTCATTTGAAAGCGCGCGGCATTTGAAATCGACGTTCGATGATGGAAAATCGTGCAAACGGATTTAGGTAAGTAAAAGTAAAAATCACCTTCAACGTTTTTAGCTTCTTGTGCGCCGCCGTATATGTTTGCATTTGATTGTTTCTTTTTTGTTATACGAGTACGGGGCTATTTTTTGCCTTTTTATTTTTATTGCCGCACATGAGTTTGCAAGTTGCCGCCAACCAGCCCGAGAGACTCCATGCCACTCCGCTCCGGGTTTGGGGCGATAGACATCGCACATACACTCGCTCGCACAGGTCGTGTCTGGCGACTCCGACTCCGACTTCCACTCCGACTCCATGATGCCAATCCGACGAAGACGCAGACGGTATTACAATTCATTTAGAAATGCATTTAAAAATACATAAAATACCCTCACTGCCGACTGTGGCGGCCGCCAGGGGCCAATGAAATGAAAGGGAAAAGAATGCAAAAATGAAATGGAAAGTTTCGCCAAGTGTTCACGCTGCCGATCATAGCCACATATGCATCCTATGTGCAGGAGAACTGGTTTGGTCGTAGGCCAAAAATATGCCACATTTTAGGTATTAAAGTGTTAATGCACTCCTTACTAGGGTTCAATAAATAGACTGAGAACCATTTTAAAAACAATTAAAGCATTTAAGCTCCCCGAAAAAGGGTTTGGATTTTATTTATCAGAAAGTATAACCAAGTTAAGAGTTTGGCATATATAAAAGACAGCTTAGTGGAGTTTATTTTATAGAAATCTTTCTTAAATATAATAGAACAATAATGACAGTGCTGTGCCTTTTAAATTGCAATCCCTTTTAATTTGCATTATAAACTATTATTCAATTCATAAAGTATTATTGCTAAAGAACTATATGGATTTATTTCTCTTTAAATAACTTTGTTTGAAACACTTTGTTAAAGGAAACATAAAAGTTTTTAAATAAAAATGAAAAACAAATAAATAATTCATTTCCCAAGTACAAACCACTAAATATTAATATGATCTTGAAGTCGTAGTTTCCTCAAACATAGTTTCTTAAAAGATTCAATATAAATCCCTTTACCACTTTTTAATATCAGCACTTTTTCCATTATGCACTCGCATTATGGCCAGCAATATCATCCACAGGACAATCGAAACTTCCCACATCACTTGCGGCTAGTTGTATTACCAAACCTCAGCAATCATCATTATTTATGATATTGCACAACGATAATCTGTAAACATAAAAGGGAAAAACTGAAAAACCCACAACAAGGGGGACCTGGGACCACCTGGATTGATTGTTTTTGGCCATTGTGCATACCAAATTAATCATCTGTCCGACTGCAGAGTGAGAAAGGGCGAAAAGGAGATGGTTGACAGATGACCAACAACAAACGATTCGATGTCGTGCCCTTGTGTGTCAAATTCATCATTAAATGTCAACGCTTCGGGGGACCTTATGCGAAACTCTCGCAAAAACCCAAACACAATCCAAGATCGAACGCCGCGGCGTGGGGAAAATCGGAGAAGGTGCAGCCAAAAAGGTTAACAACTCGATGCCAATTGAGTAACTTAACAAGGGGAGCCACAGGGCGCTGATACGGAGCAAAACCAAGCGGAAAACGATGCTGGAGGGGAAAATGCAGCGATCGAGCACGACGAGTGGATGCACTGATAAACTTGCAAAAAAAATATAACTAATAATATGAAAATATATACTATTTATCCCCAATGAGACATTTTCCCATATTCTAAGGTATTCTGTGTTAAAAGAATGCAACAAACTATACAAAATTTGATTGATAGCTTCCCATAGAATGTAAAAATCAATCTCATAAATACCTATGAACTAAACACTGATAAAATAAACACAAAATATAGTTATACTACATACTCGTAATAATGGCCCCAGGCAGGCGTCTTGGATCGCGAGAAAACTAGCAAGACGGGTAAAAAACGAAATAATTGCGCGACTGCATATATTTTTGCAAGCAAAAAAGTCGCCGAGACATACCAACTCACAGCTACTTTCGTTTTTAATTTAAAAAATAAAAAAAGCAACGAAATTATGCACTGAAGGAGGAAAAGCGCCTTGTGGTTGTTTGCTCGCCAAGAGATCGTTGATCGTCGATCGCCGCCAAATGGCAACGAACCTTCGACAGACCGCAGTCAAGTTTTGCCGTTGAACATAAATTTTAGCTAGGCCTTCGCGTGGAGGGAAAACCGGGGAAAAGCCAGGGGAGACTTAGTACCCCTAGTACTCGATCCCGAACCCGAGTCCCAGCCCGATGAAGATCGACGATTGTCATCGTCAGCGGCTGCTTTGCCGCTTGCTGCTGTTGACACTAAGTGAAAGTGAACTTGATGGGGCCACGTCATGATCGCCGTCATTCATGATCGACTTCGTTTGATCTTGGCTTTTCGTTTTCCGTTTGGTCTGCAGCGCTTGCCACCGCATTTTCCCCTGAATTGTCTGAGTTCAATAAGAAATGTTTTACGCTTCACACTGTTCCGGGATACGCAAAATGTGGCACCAACAATAGAAAACTGGGGGGCCTGAAAGCTAGGATTTTCATGGTAAGTTTTTCTATTCAGTTTGAAGAGAAATATTATGAAAAAGTGCACTACGGAGTGGATTTTGAAATAGATTACACCACTTAAAACACAATTAAACAAATTTACTTATATTTAAAGTTGTTTAACCATAGACAATATAGTTAACAGGATGCGTAGCAATTTTTATATATTTTTAATTTAATAATTAAACTTTGATAGAATGTCTGTTTAGATGCCTTAATTGACTTCCTTTTTTTAAACCATGTAGCATATTTAGTATTCTAAGGGAGTCTAGGTAACTTTACTCCTTCTAATGATTAAACACCTAAATATGTGAATGGTTGCACCCAACAAATGACGTCTACTTGATTTTAGTGACTTTCACAATGCTTTTTAAGCCCCCGCCCAAATACCACCTTTTATCTGGGACTTTAAATTATCTAGAAGCTTACGTGTGTTTTAATTTTTGTTTTTTTTTTTTTTTGACCGACATAGATTAGCATGGCGAATGGCATTATCGTTAATGTAGTCGTTGCGGTGGTGTGCGCTTACCTGCAATGAGATAAAGAAATTTGTAGAAAAACGTTAGTTCGGTTATGATAAATGGTACGTTTTGTGCTGGGCCACAGCCAACGTTCATTGAGAAAAAAACTGGCACAAATGACTTTATTCGAGGCGGCAGTGCACTCACACTACCCCCGACGAGTGTGCACAACCAAAAAGGCGGGTTAACTTATATGGTTTTGGGGCCGATCCGGACGCGTCGGTTGTTGTAATTACAAAATTGGTTCGGAAAACGGCGGAGAGAGAGTTTGCCCCGCCGCCAATCCGATGATTTTTATGAATGAAAACACAGAGGCCAAAAACGGTTCACCGCCTGACTGTTTATGGCTGAGCAATGTACTGCTCTAGGCAGTAGGCAGTAGGCAGTCTATGGCCGGTTTCACATTTCATTCACTAGAAAATCAGTGGCTCAATTAGCGAGAATCGAAAAAGTGGGACACACCGGCGTCGGCGATGCAGCTTCCTTTACGCCCCCCTTTCACTCACTCTTCCATCGTGGTCACATAACTGCCAAGGCAGAGAAACCCAGCAAACAAACAAACGAACCAACGAACGAGTCACCGAGCCGAATTCAGCAGAAGTCTCTTTAAGTGCCGGCGTAAAAACGTTTAAATGGCATTGCGCATACGCCATGTTGGCCAAGGGAGAAGAGGTCGCAGTCGCAGTCGCCGTCGCGTCGCTGTGCTATTTAACATAATTTGGTCATGCCATTGCAAACGTTACTACTCTAATGGCCAGGCATGTATTGCTTGGCAGCTAGCTTCAATTCACTAAAATAAAGAAGTACCTTAAGATTTATGAAATGGTAATAGTATATATATTGCAGCAGGATTAACTTTAACTCCTTTTCATCGAACATTAGTCTATGTAACACAAACCCATAACATCTAAGCATATTCTTGACCATCATCAACTGGTGGGTTACTCAATTTAGCCAAAATTTATATACATTTTAATACATTGCACCCGAAAATCCATGTTATGCATTACTTGAATTTTTACTTGGTAGTCAGCAAAGGCATTCCCCATTCTGTCTCTGAATTTCAAATGCTTTTTTCCACCGCATTTCGAGAGTCGTATTTTTCTTTATGGTACTTTAAGCCTCAGTTTATTTACGTACATAGATGGGTAGGAGTTGTGCTAGTGTGTCAGTGGAACACAATGTGTAATGAAACGAAACTGCTGCAGCAGAGGTTTCCCTACTTTTATGGCGTTTGGGCTTAAGCCAAATGCAATAAAGCCCCGGCATCCACATCCAGTTACATAAAGGCCAAGCAGAGTTTGCTTTTCGGGTGTTAAACCGAAGGAAATCAAATTTCAAGACGTGGGCGAATCGGACCTATACTTTCGCTGTTATTTACGACCACATACTAATTTTGGAATCTCTGAGGCCATAAAGATTAGATTAGATTAGAGGCATGCGGAGAGTTGGAGCTGGCCAAGATCTCCTTGGCCAGATGGAGCTGGCCAAGTACCGCTAGAGCGAGGCTGCAGGCCCGAAGAAGGAGCCAACAAATTCTCGCAAGACTTCCGTCATTGGCATACAACATGACAGTTGATTTCTGTATTTGATAGCCCAGCGAATTTACCTCTGTTCTCGGTCTGCTTCTGCAAGGCCCACAAAAAATAAATAAAATAAAAAAATAAAGAGGCGAACAGTCTCTCTGGGGAGGAATGTGTGATGAGTGTCGTACTCGGGTTCGGAGTCATCTTCTGTCTCTGCGCGCAGGAAGAACGTTCCGCAGAGACTTCGACCGGCTTCTCGCAGAGATCACTTCGGGAACCGTTAAATGGTACAATATTGAAATTTATTTTTATGCTGACGATGATGATGATCATGGTGATCATTGCATTAACCGGCTCCCAGCAATGCCAATGCCAAGCCGCCGGGAACGTGGTTGCCATGTCCCAATGTCAATTGGCCAAATGTCAAAGCAACCTAAATTCATCATCAAGCCAAGTGACAGCGCAGACGGAAAAGCTGGAAAAATCGCCGTGAACTTGAACTACGATGGGGATCCTTGGGGAAACAGGAACGATGTGAGTCTTTCGGGCAGGGTTCTCAAATTTTTCAATTTGTTATTTAAATGGAACCAAGTTGTTCCCTGAAATCCATTAGTCTAAGCTATTTTAAGACTTGGTCTTACCAACGAGGTGGCTGCTGCTGGCACTGCGTGCTACTTATCGCGGCAGAAAAAGAAAATTTCAAGTATAAATTACCAAACTCAGCTAAGAACCTGCTGCCAAGACTTATGACCGTATTTGATATTGCCTAATGGTCTGCTGTTGTTGTTCGCCCGACGGTCGGTTGGTTGGTTCGTTGTTTTTGTGTTTTTTTCTATTTAATGTTTTTCCTCGACTGCAGCTTGGCTACTTTTCAACTGGAAGTAGGAGTTGTTGACTGGAATTGCTCAATTTGTGTGTGCAGTAGCAGAAGCGGCAGCAGCAGCAGTGGTAAGACAAACAAAGGCAACGATGGTAGGCTGAGGCAGCGACTAAATAACAAGCCAACTCTGATGACGATGCTGCGACGCTGACGTACTTTCGGAGGAGCTGGTCCCGGTCCCTCCCTCGGCGTCTTACCAATCGATGTCTCTTGGCCCGGTGGTGACGGCATTTCCAGTCGGCAGCCAACATTGTTGTTGGCCCCAGCGGCAGTAACACCAACGTAGCAGCAGCAGCAGCAACCCGACCACAACATTGCAATTGCAAGTTGTATAATTTATTTTATTTTTTTCTATTTGTCTTCTACGGAATACTCTCGTTAGAAGAGCGATCATAGACAGCTAGCGATGAAGTTTGTGGTATGAAAAAATATACACTTCTTACAACATTTTGATAGATTAATACAAGATACAAAATGTAACCTAAAGACAAAGAATATTCCACAAACATAAATACCTTCTCAAAATAAACATAGTTTAAAATCCTTACTATAATTTTTTATGAAATGAAATCAAGAAAATTCTTTCCGTAAGCGTATACATTTTCCTTCGAAAAACTACAATTTTTGGTTCGATATTTTTAATTTCAAATTGTATAAAAAACAGAAGAAAAAACACTGCGGCTGGTTAAGCCGAGTGCCGTAGTTGCTGCTGCTGCTGCTGCTGTAGATCGATTCAATGAATTTAAAATGCATTTAACTTGAAATTTAGGTCAAAAGTTGTTGCTGCTTTGCTGTGCCGTTGCTGTGAATGTTGGTGTTGCTGCTGCAACCAGTATCGCGTAGTATACGTTGCACGTTCATCAAGTCTGAAATATTCTCTGCGTGGCATTTGGAAAACCACTTGCGAGTTAGAATTGATTTTTTGCAGTTTTGCAGCCAGCTGACTGGTTTTTTTTTTCGAGTCTTCGATAAAATGCGGGAATGCCCTATGCCACATTGCCGCAATCTCCGCTGCGATTCTAATTCCACTCTTAGCCGACTCAGAGTCCGACTCAGAGGCGAGTATCACTCTTTCCCCTTTCTTCTCCACTGGAATTACTTGAAACTAGTTTGCACTTGGTCACTTGTTGCGATTGCGATTTGCTGTTCGTAAATATTTATGAGCAACGACTCTGGGCAGCGATTTCGAGTTTTCAGCACAGCCGGTGAGCCATGGAAACCTAAATTAAAGTAATAATTTGCTGATTTTCCCCCTGAAAATCGCCTAATTAGATGAATTTCAAGTTCCATTTGTCGTGGCCAGGCTCGAATCTAATATATCAAAGCTAATTAGTCGCCATCTGGCTTCTGGCTGATGCATTGGCTGGGGCTTCTGGCAACTTTCACACTTTCCATTTTCACACTCGGATATTAATCAAAAGAAAAATTAAGCACAGGCGACTCTTTTATCAGCTTTTCCCCCGCGCTTTTTGTTTCGTTTTCAGTTTGTTTTGTTTCTAATTCGTTGGAATGCCTCCAATGCATTTGAAAATATAACAAATATTTTTATTGTAAATTGTTTGGGCCCCAAATGGGACAACAACAACGAAGCCAACACAATAGGCATTGTGGCCAAGTGGAAAATAAAACAAAAGCCATACAAAATACAAATAATAATACAAAAAAAGGGAAGTTGACCTCGGCAAATCGAAACTTGAATACCCTCGCAGTTAAGAACGAAAAGTGGGTTTGTAAATAAATTTGTAGCTCGAAAATAGGGTATCAAAATGGCAGAGAAAATATAATGACATAAAATGTATGATTCTTAAATATAGTTATATAGTTTTATATATACATAGTTCAGAGTTTATTTGTTTTCATTTGTATATTTAAAGGCTACTAGCGACTTGCCTGGGAAAACTGGTTATTAAGTGCCCTTAAGTCCAAATATCCACTCCAATAGCAACATATTACATTTCGTATCACTTTTTTAATACCCTAGAATCATCTAAAACACCGAAAAGTAATGGGAAACAAATTTTTCTAGGGAGCATAACATGAATAAAATAATACTGGCTAAGATAATACAAGCTTTTTTCCTTGGCTTCGTATTTATATTAAGATATGAAAAATTCAACAATTTGTTTAAAGACAAATATTTAGTTTTAATTAACTTGTTTAGTATTATTAATATGACAAGTGAACCTTATTTAAAAATACTTGAATGCAGCTGCTGGCCATCTTTGGTTGCAGCATAGATCTCTGCCTCTCGTGGCAACCTCCTCGAACTCATTTTTGTCCCACTCTCACCAGAATTCTTTGTTCAATGAAAACAATGCTTTCCTCTGTGCTGCCGTGTCAAAGGAAAAGAAAATATAAAAAAGAAAACACTCGTAAATGGGTTGAGCGCAATCGGAGGCGTTGTCGTGTGGACAAATGCGTTCTCTGTCGAAACCCAAAAATTCAACTGGGTCAGCCACTCGGTTCGGTGCCAAAAGAACAAACTAAATTCAAATAGGAAAAACAGTAATCTAGAAAAGCGGGAAAAGCAGAACTTTCTCGCAATGGACACGAAGCTGTGTGTTCTGAGAGGAATTCTTCTTTCCTGGAGGAATTCGTCTTCGTCGTCGGAGCAGGAAGTAAAGCAGGAGGAATCAAACGGAGACAAGATCACTTTTGTGGACTTTGTGCATTATCAAAATAGAAAAACAAAGACCGACTGGAGACTGGAGTGCAATGCACTGCACCGACTTGTCAATCAAACGATTGACTTTTCCACAAAATCCGCAGACAATCTCTGTGCCGGCGGAGGACTAGGACTAGCTGTGGCCAAAAGAGACCCATGTCGACGGCCACGACGATGATGATGATATCTAAGCCGGGCTCAGCTGGACGGATCGTTTCCAGGCATCCCATCCAGTATCCATCCACCCAACTAACAGCGTAGTTGTGGCATTTGAGCTTGGCCTTAAGCGAAAAAATTATTCCTTTGCCTAATTTGGTTTAAATGGAAATTCCGCACACCATATTGTACCATGGACTTTAAATGACTGGGCGAACTGGGGACGACGACGACGACGATCCAAATGGCAGGGCAATGCCAAAGACTTCGGGTTCGTGTCTGGCTCTAAGTGAACTATTTTTGGTATTTTTCCCTTCCCTTTGCGGAACGTTGGCGATTTGGCTTGGGTCCTGGCCCAGGGATGCGTTACTGCGAAATGATTTACGATCACGATAAAGAGATTAGTGGTGGAAGCTCCCATTGAATGGCAGGGCGGAACTAAAAGAGTTCGGGAAATCAATTCAAATCAAAAGAACAGCAAAGACTGAGGGTAATGAAGGTATGAATTCCAAAGCGAAACGTAGTCATTTGTATAAAATTAGAATTGAAATGAGTACTGGCTCAGGCAAAGCACACATTTCATCTTAATGAAATAGGCGTCATTATAAACTAGTTGTGATTGGATTTAATTAAACCGCAGAACCACCTCTTAATAAATTAACTCAATCGCTGCATATTAAGTTCCGCATAAACTGTAAGATTAAGAGAACACACTTGTTGAAAATCTCAATTTTGAAGCTCTAGAGCAAAGTATCGTGACTCAATGCCATTTATTTTACACACATTTACGTAACTTTGCCGCACTCAGTTGTTAATCCTTTCTCCTCCAACACATCCTCCGAGTCTTACGATAAATTCGCTGCAATAAGCTGGATTAAATATTGCCAGGCGAGTCAAAGACCAAAAAAATGCATTTAATCCCCCAGCCATATAATTTATAAGAGCCCGGCCGAAAGGAAAAAAGGAGACAAACAAAAGTAAAAGTACGGATTTGGCGGGGACTGAGCGATGCGGAGTGGAGCCTATAAATACCACACAAATTCGGCCCCGCAGACAGATTGAGATACCTTCGCATATATGTGCATATAGTCGTATATATTTAGGGACCCGGACTGCAGCCACGCATGTGGCCCGGCCACATTTGAACTTTAACACACGACCGCGAGAGGCACAATAAAAATTTCAAGTTTGTCCAGCAGACACATATACAGTGTGTGCTGCCTCCACGGGCAAAGATCCGCTGATCCGCGGGGTCAACGTTATAAAATCGCAAGCAGCAGCACCACCACCACCAGCAGCCACAAAAAAAGGCAGCAACAAGCAAATAATTTATGGCCAACTTGATGCATGGTGGCCATTTACGTTATGGACTTCTCCAAGGGAGCTTGCGGGGTGTGAACTGCGCGATCAGCAACTGCAATTGAAGCGTGCAGTGAACACAGAAAGAAATGAAATAGCTAAAAGGCTTTAAATTTAAAGGTGTTCAAGTTATTTAATTATTTAAAAATATTTATTTCATTTTGAGGTAATTATAATTTAAATATTGTATTCATTTATAGTGATTGATTATTCAAAAGCAGGCTGCCCTTTCGTTTTGCATATATGCAAAAGTTTAAAAGTAGAAAAACCGATGACGCATCGTCTGCGTCTGCCATGAATGCACTTTTTTCTTTTGCAATTTGACTTTTGTCTAGAGCCAAAGACAAAGCCAAAGCAGACGAACTGTCTTGTTGGCTGATCTTGACAGAAATGTGGATCGGGGCTGTCTGAGTGACTGGCTTTTTGCTTTTGGTTAGTTGTCAAAACCCATGAAGACCAAGAACGAAGTAAGCAAAGTCTACTCATACCCAGCAGCAGCTGTTTTCAAACACAGAAAATCATTTTAAGTTTCCCCATTCATCATGCGTAAACTTAAAACAATAATTAACTACTCAATGTCGAAACGATTTTGGTAAATGACTTCTCATCCGCCCTTTTATCCACTTTCTTGGTTCTTAATTCTGGGTTAATTAGCTTAAATGCACAACTGCATTTCACCAACTCAAAGAGCCTAAAATCTGTGTCACCGCACTGATGATGGGGACGCTGAATTTTGGCACCCGAATCGTTCACAAGAAATAAACCCACCAGCAAAATGTTCGACCAATAAAAATAAACATCTCGAAATACTGAGAAAGAAACGCACATTGATGTTAATTATTTTGCCAGTTGGCTGCAGCAGCCAGAAAAAAGACAAAATGTTTATTTTTGCAAGTCTCCTTCAATTGTGAAATGAGCGCAAAGTGCATATTAAAATGTCAGCAGTCGGACAAAGATGGAGAAGACAGGCGGCGGCCCAGTCAGGTTAAAGAAACGAAAATATAAAAAATATCTTCCAAAAATGTGCAAAATGACACAGTCCAAGTTTGGCAGAAGGAACAGCAAAAATTATGCGACACAAAAATCGGAGAGCAAATAAATAAACAAATACAGGCGGAAAACCGCCGCATCGGCAGAAAAAAAATATAAACCAAACTTAACAGAGACGGTTTTTGATGCAAGATATCAAGTTGTGTGTCTCGAGTTAACCTCTTCTCTCCTCGGCCATGCGATGAGGACGGAATCCGACATTCATCTGTCCGCTGGTTTTTATTGAATCCGACTGAGGCCTCCGAGTTGTTAACCCTTAGGCGGGGCAGATCCTTTAATAGAAATTTACTGCTGAATTAGCTTTTGTAGGTATAAAAATTAAGGGGTAAAGTTAAGCTTATCGTGTTCATGTATGCTAAATAAATAATTATAATCGGTGTCCTTGGATATACAAAGCGAAATGAGACTTGTACTTTAAGTCAGCAGTCAGTCTGCTCAATACCACTTAATTATTATTACCACTTTAATTAATTCCTACTATATACTTGTTTAATTTTTCAATTATTTCTAGGACTATTAACCCTTATTAAACATCGAGCAGGCGAAAGACAACCCCTCGCTTGCTGCTGGGTTAAGGCATTCCTTTTGCCTAGTCAAAAGACAATCCGACAATGTCGTAACTTGGCGCTAAGTTAAGCGGCTATGAAAGCCAGTTACTCCACCTCCCGATCGTGTCGCAGTTGTTGTTGTTATTGCTGCTTTTATGGCCGCTCTTCCCGTTGGCAGTTCCAGTTTTAGCCTTTTGTTTTTGCCAAGAGTACTGCCAACGGTGGACTAGGCTCATCAATTGACAGGTAACCGCTACACTTTGGACATTGATATGATTAGCGACTTTTAATTTAACGCTTCTCAGATGCGCGTTAGAGCTGAAACTCGGACCACGCTGGACTCCTCTGGGGCAGATCAGATCTGTCCGAGTTTGACTTTTGCATTTCCGCAAAGAAATATAAGAAAAAGGAATAAATTGAGTGCCCCGACTATGAAATACCCGGCAGTTACGACTAGAAAATTTGTTGCAATCTAAAAATCCAAGCGTATTACTTTAATAATAAAGAATACATATTGTATGGTAGAGTTTATTTATGATATTTAAACTATAAACCCTTATAAGTTGTTAAGAATAATATTTAATAACAATATTTGTCTTATTTGAAAAAAGATTGGCTCCTTTTAAGTCAATTTTCTTAGGTAGAAATACATCGCTTCTCCTGAAATCAGTTTAAAACAAGTAAGAATGCTACAGTCGTTCGTGAACGACTGTTATATACCATGTACCAAAATATATCGCCGCTTTTGCCTTTTGCGACTTTTGCCTATTAGAGAAATGTAAACAAACTCGCTCTTTGCAAAACCACCACCATCTCATGCACTTGCGTGTGCAAGACAGAGACAGAGATAACCCCTCCTCTCTTTTTTGCGCACGGTAGTTAGTTTCTTGCGCTCATCAGTTTTGTTGTTGTTTTTTGGGATGCACCTGTTGCTAGCTGCCAAATAGATAGCACACTGATAAGTAAATAACTTTTGTGTTTTTCACCCGATCTTTACCAAATTTTCGGTATTGATACATGTTCTACATATGCATGCCTATGCACAAAAAGAAAGATATATGGTAATATTTGCGATATGCCGACGTTTTTATTGATTTGCGGGGGAGTGGGAGGGAAATTTTTAAATCTGAAACAAACTTGATCTGCTTGCAAAACATTCCGAACTACATACCGAATTTGGTTACTCTAGCTCTTATAGTTGCTGAGATCTAGGCGTTGACACAGACGGACAGACGGACAGACGGACAGACGGTCAGACGGACAGACGGACAGACGGACAGACAGACATGGCTAGATCGACTTGGCTGTTGATGCTGATCAAGAATATATATACTTTATGGGGTCGGAAATGCTTCCTTCTGCCTGTTACATACATTTGCACGAAATTAATATACCTTTGTACCTACGGTACATGGTATAAACACTTCTTTACCATACAAACATGGCACAAATACAACATACCCCTTGCTATTAGATTGCAGGGGATATAAAAATACGAGTATATGATCCGCGTAACCGAAAACCCAGGCTCGTCCGAGGCCTGAGTCGTAATTTGTCAGCTTTTAGTAATAACTTTGGACATTTACCGCAAGCGACAGCGATCGCGATAAGTTTTTCAACCTGTTGTCTTGCAACAGCAGCAGCGCTCTCTCGGAGCAGATAAAAGAGCAGATAGCCACGATCCGCGATCCACAAGATACTTTCCGAGCTCCGCGGACTGCGCCTAATTGATTTTCGCATGCGACTTGACGGCCAGCGGTTGCCTTTACCTCCGCCAGATTTTTATTTGGTGGCATAATTATTGTCACTCATAAATTGTGAGCTCGTTATTTATAAGTGAATTTGCAAATGATTTGCCAACTGCGATTTATGCTCCAACGGTTCTTCCTCGGTCTCCTTCACTCACTCTTTATGACTCCCATAAAAATGTTGAGTTGGCCAACAACTCCTCTCAATGACAAGAATTTCCAAGTTGCTGGAGGGGCAACAGCTACGCCCATTGATCTATTTGATAGTTGAATAAATGGTCTGAAGCAAAAAGTTGTGGAATTCGTGCCACAGAAACTTGCAAGGCCGCTGGGCGAATTTCCTGGACTAGGCAACGTTATTATTATATATTATTATTTACACTATAAATATCAATTTAAATTTATTAACTACAAATGTATTTCACTTGCAGTTGCTTTCGAAACCCACAAAACCTTAACTCGATTACACAATTTTCTGCAAGAACTAAAAACACCCAACTGGAGGTCGAAGATTATGTAAATATTTGCTGCTTGTACGGCTTTCTTATTTATTGACTTGGCTTTTTCTGGCCTGGTCTCGTCGCTGTTGCACTTTTTGTGGCCACCGTATTTCGGTTGCAAATCTTGTACATTTCGATGTGAAAAAGAAGTCAAGTGAGGTCGAATCTGGGTATGAACATTTAGTCGTTGGGGCTAATAACGACAACCTCCAAAGAGTCTGGGACCCATTGAGGTGGGTGAGATGTTTTGGTTTTTGCTTCTCGTTATTACAAGCTTTTTTCTTCGTGTCTGCATCGTTTTAAACTGTTTTCTGCTTGTTTTTGCGGCTGCTTGCCATTAAACAATTTGCAAAAAAAGTAGCAAAAACAAAAAATGCCAACGATTATGTAATCTGTGGGGTAACAATAAAATGTATAAACATTGGCTGAACATTTTTTATGTGTCACTTCTTACTGCTTATTTGACATTTCACTTGTGCAGCAGAAACTGGAGAGTAACTGGAGCTATATTTGATATGTATTGTTTCAAGGCGAAATGTTTTGGTTCTTGGCAATGCAAAGAATGCTCTTTTTGAAACAGTTTTTGAAAAAGGTACCTAAATTGCTGCAAAGAGTATATAGAAAATAATATCATATATGACAATCCGATGGCCTTTGTTTTCTTGTTGCGGTCCTCCGATTTATTGATATTTCCATGCTGATAATGTGTGATTTTTCTCATAGACTTGCAATTGCAGCTTTTCCTAATGCTGCCGCTGTTGTTATTGTTTTTTAATGTGAGAAACTCGTGTGTCAAGAGAGCTTTACCTATTGTTGCATAAGTTTGCTGCCGTACCCCCTCGGCCAACAACCGCGACTCTTGCCAAGCGAACCGAGCCAACCTACAACGACGTCAGCGCAACGTGATCTTATATCTTATATGAACTCCAAAGGCGGTTTCGGCATGCATAAAAAAGGAATGGAAAGATATAATACAATTGGGCTAATATGACAACAATTTTAGACAGCTTGTCTGCCGAGTTAAAAGGTGGAATCCCTGCAGTGGCGGAGGTAAAATGAGTTTAGGATCTCACTTTGCAGGGGATATGTCTTACACACCCTTAACTTGACACTTTTGAAAAGAGTTTAATTGCGTTTCAATTTAAAACTGAAGTTAACTATTTACAAATCGTTTAAAGGCATCCTGGCATCCCCATAAAAATTTAAATTCACTTAAAATTTTACTTGCATTCACCTGCAAGAAAAACAACAGGTCTACCGTCGGCTAACCAAAAAAAGAAGGTCCAAGACTATGCCTATGCATTTGTAATTAATTAAATCGCTTCGAGGTTTTACGATTTTCGATTTCAAATTAGAGGAGTGGCATTTAAAGGGGCGAGGGAGGGGAGACGCTTTTCTTTTTGTCAATTATTTGAAGGGGGACGTGCTGCGGCAATGAAGTGAAAGTTGTTTCGATATCAAATCAAGCTGTCTTCGCTCGAAGTGAACAAATTAAGTAATTTTTCTGTTTAAAAATAGAAAGAAAAATGTAACACAAAAAAAAGAGCATTGCGAAGCCTTTACGTTTCTCTCTGTACATCAGAAAGAAAACTTGTTACATTTTGGTTACAGAAAAAAAAGGAAGGCCTTCAATGAAAACTAATAACAAAGAGATGAGGCCCGATCATTATCACTTCACCTGCTTTTTTACTCTCTTCTCTCATTTTCATTTTCTTATTTGTTCAATGCTATAATTTCGATTTTTTTAAAGCAGATCCCCATTGATAATGATCTTGCGCCAGTCACTCATCCGAACTTGAGTTGTCGTCAGCCGCGTTTGGGTTGCGTTTTTATTTTATTGTGTGTTTGCTCGACTTTGTTCCACCGTCCGTCAGCCGCAGTTGCCAGTCTGTCAGGTGTTTCAAAGCATTCGAAAATTGTATCGAATTATATTCATGAACGGACTGTGTTCCACACAAGTAGACTTGGGGGCAACAATTATAAAGAAAATATGATATCGAGTGTTGAATGCGCAAAATCAGTTGATTCACTGAAATAGGTGACTCAAACAACTTTTGTACACTTCCCACTTGGTTCTAAGATCCCTGGAAAGAAGTGAACATTGGTGTCCAACTACTAGATATTATTTAGACTCTACAAGTAAATACTGTAAGCGCACAACTTTATTGTTTTTAATAAGAATATTACAGTTGCACTATTGATTATAATATAAATATCATATAAATGACTAGCTGACCCGGCAGACTTCGTACTGAGTTTTAACCTCTGACATATCACTGAACTCATTTGCTGAAACCGACCTAGTACAAGTACTTAACCCTTTGTTGTTTTGCAAAGCTTGTCGTAATTAATTTTTGCAATGCAACACAACCCGAAACCATTCGAACCTCAGTTTCTAGCCACGTTTGAAAGGCATTTCTCGGGTGGATCGGCAATTACGGACTCATGACAGATGTTAAGCGCGAGGAGAGCGGGCGTAACCCTGATTTTAATTACATCTGGTGGATAATGGGCAGATATGCACATACAGATGTACGGCCACAGACGTATAATTTAATAGAATTGTTGTAAAAATGTTTACCGAGTGCGGTTTGAGGTTTCATTAATTCCATTTGCCCGCGCCGAGAGAGTCGGCATTCAGGTTTTATTATGTCTAATGATAATGCCAGAGAGGCAGCAATGCAAAATGCCATCTACGCATTCGCAGGTCGCCCCGACTAGGCACAGTCCTACATGATTTGCATGTCTAACGGTTCGGGCCCGAACCTATCCGAATATGGCTAAAACGTACATGCCAACAATGGTGAATGTTGTTTACATCCAGCGATTATTTATTATGGCCACTTGAGACAATAAACTCAATAATTCAATTGCACACACGTGAAAGTGCAGGAGCCGGCGAACTATTGGCGAAAGGCTCGGCCCCGAAAATCTAATTAGCAATGCATTAGTTGGCCCATAAATGGTGACTCGGGAAATGAGAAATGGTAACAGTTGTTGCTCACTGCCGTTGCAGGTAGTTTTTCAGTTTTCCCGGCGAAGCTCCCGGCGGAGCCCCATTGAAACCAAAAGTAAAAGCTTAAAGACCCAAGTAACCAAACTTCAAAAGCTTGAGAGCCGCGCTTGAAAGAGACCACGGAGCAGTGGGTGTTCCTCCACAAATGGGTCACGGCTAGATCCACATCTATATCTCCGCGGATAAACAATAATTGGACAGTTGGGGGCTCCTCATTACACCCGCCATGACACACTTTCAAGCGTGCTAAGAGATCGTGAAACGAGAGCACAGCATTTGTTTGATAAAGCTGGGATTGAAAACGAAATTGAATGATTGATTGATCGCTGGTAATTGAAAAGAGAGTATAAAGATCTTTGATAGCGGGAAAATGCAAGCAAATAAAGTTACAGAAGAGAGGTAATGAGATCTAATGGGTTATTAGGGTTCTGAAGAAAGGGGTCTGTATGAAAAAGAAAGCTTGGCTAAGAAAGTGAGAAACAATGAACTAGTCTTGTATTTTTAATATGTTTATCAGCAGTTCAATTCTTTTTAATATAATATATGTATGTTTTCTTTGCAACAAACTATTGACTCCAGTTCAATGAATTTGACTCGTCAGCAAATATCTCTCCTATCTACAAACCTAAGCTTTGAAAATAAGTACTGAAGAATCACCAACGATACTCTGGGGCAGGGCACTCGTAAGTACAATTGCCTTTGATTGAATAATGAAGCCCAAGTAATGGCAAAGCCAAACAAAATCGACAGTCGACACACACGAAAATAAGGCCCAGCTCGGGCTGAGTCCAAGGCAAAACGCATTCGTAAGCATGGCATGGGCAAAGTCGAACGATAAACAAATGCAGATATAAAGGAAAATAAAGAAAAATAGGGGAGAGAAAGAAAACATTCGAATACAAAGTAAAGTAGTTACAGTTTCGAGGAAATTACATAACATTAGGCTTGAGCCCGAGAGTTGGCCAAGGCAAAGTCAGTCATAGCGCGAATTAATGAAGTGGAAAATAAATATAATTTACAAGGCGGGGAACTGAAGCGACCGAGGCCTGCCTTTTACTAGCCGGAAAATGAAATTAGCATTGAAAAGATCGAGACAAAAGAGGTTGACAATTTGCCAGAGATACATAACCATCTCGGCTTCTTCTTTATTGCCACAGGGGTTTCAGTAGACGAGAGATGGAAGAAAAATAGTTTGAAGTATGCCTGGTTGTTCTGCCAAATTACCTAACAAATTGCCAATGTCACACTTGTTAACTCGTTTCGATTTGCTGGGCAAGAAGGCAAGTACCCAACAATAAAACAATGACTTTTGGGGAACTTTTTGCGCTGAACAATGGCAAATCTTTGCCGGAAAAATGGTGTGAAATTAACATTGGAAATTTGGGTAAGTGAGCTGGGCTTGCTGCGGTGAAAAGGTCATTAAACCGTTGAAAGGAAGTCTACAAATATTGGGATTTAAAAAGTAATTGTTGTTTTAGGATCAATTGAAATTAAATTTTTATATTTTACAATAAAAATTCGTGTTATGTTGTAATAAAGTCGAGTCGAATTCAATTTACATTTCATAACTACAGCCTATCAATCATCAAAAGTTTATAGGAGGAGGAATTTAATACTTTTTTTAATGGATAGATTTTAAATTTTCCCCTGGTAACCTGGGAAAAGAATACAATCCATGGAAGTGGAAGAGGCGGAGAGACTCTCTTCACTTTTCAGCTATCTTCCGACGCTTTTATTGCTTAACACTTTGCCACAAAAAGAGGCCTAACTGTCAAAGACAGTCCGAAGCGGAAATAGACACGGAGGGGGAAAAGTATGAAACGGGCGACGCGTTCTACGCGTTCTCAATGAGCTTTACAGTTAAATGTGTTTATTCCATTGTATCTCCACCATTATCATACACACATTGAGTCTACGAAATGGGAATGGGTCAAGACTCCCGCTCCATTTTGGCCACGTGTACAGCTCGGGCCCCACTTGCTCGGCCCTTCCTTTCGACACGTTTTACCGATCGTGCCAATAAATCATTACTGGTGTCTCCATCTCTTTTTGCACAGCTAGCTGTATTTTGCCTGCTGCCCGCCAGACAGAGCCAATAAATCAAATTGCAACCGTCAATTGCTGTTAATTTCTTTGGCGTTGCAAAAATATTTGGTATTCAGTTTTTGTTTTTATTTTTTATTATATCTTTTCGGTTTGGAAAATGTATCTACGAACATATTCATTTTCATTTGTGAGTGGGTAAAATTCATAAATTATTTATTGCTAAAAAGCAAAATGTCATAAGTGTCCGTCCGCTCGTCTCTCTGGCATGTGGACACTGTGGGAACCTTTCGGCTGCCATTCTGCTGCCTGAGCTGGGTATTTCTCCGTTTTGTTGTGTCAATTGGTGGCACTGGCCTGGACGGGACTGGACGGGACGGGACTTTACGGGACGGGACTGGACGGGACGGGACTGGACGCTGGAGAGCCGGCGAGACCAGCTGGGCAGCTTTGTTAGTCATGAGCTCCAGGTTCGTATATATAGGAGCGTATATTTTGATGAAATGATTAGGGTGGGTTCAATAAACCTTCTCGCGGCTGATCGTGGGGCAAGTGGCATGAATTGAAATGATGGACCTAATGTACAAAGCCCAATTTATATTATATTTTTAAGGGTATTACATTTTTAGGTAAAAAATTAGGTACTCCAAACTATTAAATGTTAATTGAGAGACCTCTATAAAAGCATAGAGCACAGAGCACAGTGGGGTAAAAGGGAGTTCAACTGGTCAAGGGATTTCTTCAAGTAAACCACGGGCAATAAAAAAAACTAAGAAGTTCCCTAACACAAAATTAAAAGAAAATAATAATATCCTAGTTGTAGAGGGTATAAAAGCAAAATGCAGAGCAAGTTTTTGAAAGGAAAGTTATTTTATGTTAGTACTAAGCTTTTTGAAAACAATCCTATTAAAAAATTAAAACTCTTTCCTATCACCCCACAGTGCAGCGTTTCGGAAATAAGAAAGCATTCCCCAAGGTTCTATTCTTAGAGCAACACATTTTGAAATTAATTGCTTCGTATGTACGGAAAAAAAACCTGTTAGCGCCGTTCTGGGCGGCTTTTTGAGCCCTGGAGCCCGGCCGCAAACCAAAAAGGTCAGCGTTTTTATTGACCCAAAAAAGGCAACAAACAAAGAGCAAAACAAAAGCAGAAACATAAATAACTTCAACGCCAACGCCAAGCAAAGTCCGGCGTTTATTGTGGCAACCAAGTTGAAGAACTCAACTGTTGATACTTCTGAATTGTCTGGGGAGAGGTCATTCAATAGACGGGGATCAGCTGATAAGACTCCAGTGCCGACGGGAGTTCCGTGAGTTGAGGGTCCCGTCCTCCCATCTATCTGAATCGTTGCTGTCAATTTGAATTAAATTAAATTAATTTGGATTTTATGGATCATGTTAATGTGTATTTAAGGGCTCTAATTGAAGAGCCTCAATAGATAAGGCCGGTCAAATGTTGTGGGAAAATAAATATTAATGATAAGCCATTGAATATGTAAATTTGAAAAATAGAACAATGAAAATGTTGTTCTTTCTTGTGGTAAAATATATTGATAAGAAACCAAAATTATCGTTAAGCAAACATTTTCGAAACTAACATACTTTTCTGAAATTAATATACGTTTTAACAGAGTATATAAAGAATTAGACCAACTACATATATGAACAGCTTAACAAATACACAATATGTAAGTATAATCAGGTTTTCGTGTTAATAGGGGCAATTTTAAAAACATGTAACGTGTTATCTTTTGTAAGGGAAAAAGTATCGGTATGGGAACCACAGAATAAAGGGTTGGGTAAAGATGCTGGAATATCAACACAAGAAGTAATCATCAAAATTTGCATAAGAAAAACAAAATCTGCGTGTAATAACAGTAAAAATGCCTTAAAATAAGAAGAACAGAAGAAGACTGGAGCAGGTCGGGAAGTAAAGAGTGCCCAGAGGAGAGTCGAGTACATAATAATAATATAATTTTCTATAATAGAACTCAATGTGCTGAGCGAGAGAGATAGAGGCCGAACAGACGAGTGCGGCAGCAACTGATTGAGGGAACACAACAAAAACAACAATAATAACAACAACACCAGAGACAGAAGCAGAACATACAAACACACGGGACACACACACACTTGAACAAGTTCAACAACCTTCATCTCAAAGAAGAAGAAAAAGAGCAATAAGAAAAGTGGCAGTACACAGAAAAAAATCAAGATTGATAAAATTGATAAAAAATAACCATTGATCGTACGAAGGGACAAGTCTGCTATCGATAAAGATATCTAGTTTAATATCATATCGAAGGTTTCGATTGCTTGCATTTATCGAAATTTTAAATATTGAATAACATCGATGCATTATCGCTATAGTGATATTTCTTGTCATCCCCAGTGCGAATATCTGACTTCAATTCCTATAGTTAAACATGTTAAACTAATTACAAATTATTAAATATTTCCAGCTTTATTAAATACATATTATTTCCCTCTCTGTAGGAGGCGGGGGGAGAGAAAGAGAGCGAGAAAGATAGAGAGGTCAGATGGGTGGGGGATCTTGAAACGGGAGTGGGAAGGACAGGGAACCCAACGGGCCGATTACTTCACTCACACCACACGTTCGAAGCATCCACATCCACATCCACAGCCACCATCGACATCGATGTCGATGTTGATGATCGCCGCGAAGAAGACGAGGAAACTCAAGAAGTGCAGGATGGTGGGGAGAAGACGCTCAAGGGGGGACGGGGTCTGGGCTAAAATTGCCAAGAAAAAAGGGCGCCAACAACAAGAACGGTACCTGGCTTTATGGCTGGAACTTGAAGGGAATCTTGAAAATTTCACAAATCAAATCAAAATAATTTACGCAAACGTTGAGCAAATTGTTTTTCATACACACTTTCCAGATGGATATTGATTATATGAGGAGAAGGGGAGAGACCGGAGGGTCTTATAAATGCCACGAAAATAAGAGAAAATATATTTTCGAAAGGAAGTTGATAGTTTCAGCTTTACCGATTGAAAAATCATTCCCGCGCTTTAAGGCTTTCTAATTGTGAACTGCGAAACGGGTGCTTTGGAGTATCTCGCATCCGATGGATACAGGCCATTCTATTACCTTGCCCCTGGGTTGTCAGTCATTTGAATTTGCCGAAGATTGCGCCATGAACCGCGCTACGAGCACTCATTCACACTCATTCGCATTTACTTGAGTCACATTTCCAATGACTTTTTGTTCGCCGACCGGCGCGTGCAAGAAATCGAAAATGACAGACAAAATGTACACACGCATTTCAATTCATATTCAAATCAATTGTCCAACTTCTCCATCTCAGCGGACAGCCGGGCTGCACCTAGACCTTGTCAACGGATCGAAACCGAGGCGTAAACTCAAAAGCCCAACTCCAATCCACCAATGCGCAATTCGAAAATTAACGCAAAAACAAAGGGAATTGAATAGATTTTCTATATTTTGGTAAGGAAACAATATTTAAATTATGTTTAAATTACAAATGCCGATAGAAAACCTTATTTAACATAAATGTATATGAATAAGACATGCATTCGATTGTAAAGGAAAAGAGGATTCAAAAACAAATTTTTGAGTGCAAAAAAAGAACTTTTAAATAAAATATATTTAAGATATTACTGCCATGTCTTTACAAATCTATAAAATTCACATTAAATAATTGCCTCCTTCTTACTTATTTTACAAGTAAACCTAAAACAAAAATGATCAAACGTAAATAACTTATGCAATTGATTGATAAATTGTATCCGAAAATCCTTGGTAATTGACTCAATTCAAGTACCCCATTTCCAAAGTGCTTACAGTTCTTTTTAAAAAAACATCGCAATGTTTTCCATCTCGTTAGTGGACTTTTATGTGGTCGCGTTGCTTTCCGTTACATCTCATATTGCCTTAACAAGCCCCCACAGACCGTAATAATCTATCTAAGCGAACTGAATGGAAATAAAGTGGGCCACACACACATTTGTCATACGGACCCAAGTAGTTGTTACTGCCACATTTGTCAACCCAAATGAAAATGAATGAAACCCAATGAAAAGTATCGAGTGTGTGAGTATTCGTCGAATGTACGACCATATCAAGTCAAAGGCCAAGCCCACCTAACGCCTCAAAAGTGAGTTGGACTTGGAATTTCCATGTCAGACTCAACCTCAATTAGGTTTGTCGTCGCCGGGCCAAGATATAATAATCATGTTAAATGCAGAATAATTTGATAACTTGTACAAAAAATAAAATTACTTAATTTGTGTAAGGGAATATACGGACGGACTGGCTTTCACACGAAATTCAGCTGATGAAGCGACGACATTAGCCCAATTCGCGTTGATGATTTATTAGACTTTTTCTAGGTTCTGCAAATTATTTTTCTGTTGTGTTTCGAAAGTGGCAAAGAAAATTAATTTCTATTCTTTTTTTGGCGGAAGTAGGTTAATAACTAATAACGCAGCGAAAAAATAAACACGTCCGAAAACTGAAGTTCTACTTTACCGAATGCTGAAAACGAAAACGATATTGGAGATTTCTTTCTCTTACGTTTTTCGAAACGAAAAACTCTTAAAATGTTTTACCAATTAAAGTAAATATATAAAATTGGCAAAGTATATTCTTAATTAATTTCCGTCGTTTGTTATTTCTTTTTATCTTTCTTTTTTAATGGCCAATAAAAATCGTCAATCATTTATTTAGTGTTGGCTGTCCTAAGAGTTTATCATTGTTAACTGAATTTATATACACTTAATGGTTGGTCATAAAATATATCTTATACATACATATATACATTGGGTGACTAAAGGTAATTTAATAAATTAAGTCAACATTTGGGCGAGCTCTGAAAGGCTTTAGATTATTACCATTGCTCGAAATTGTAATAATTATTAAACTTGTAAAATAAATTATAGCCATTCCCAAGAAATTTCTGTAGTACTTCTCTATTGCCTTAGGTTTATAATGTTCTTTTTGAATCAACAAACTTTAAACCAACAAAACTTTATTATAAGAACGAAAATACCTCTTTTTAAATGTTTGCTAATTTCCAAACATACCCCTTTCTTGTTCGCATCTTTCGCAAATCGTAGAACACTTTATGGTCTTTCATTTTTATACATACCTGAAACGAGAACGGGAAAAGAATCGTAGAAACAAATTAGTAAAGAGATGTGAAAACGCTGTGTACGTGTTCCAAGCCCCCGAGCTAAGAGTGCCAGAGAACTGGCTAATCACCATATGTGTAAGCCAAAACCCATCATCGGCCCCTTCGGCATCATTAGCATCATCGGTAGCATCATCAACTCAACTGGCAAAGACTGAGCCAAAGTTCTTATCGTAAATGATTCATAATTGTGCAAAAAGAAATCGTGTTGTTCCCTTTTGTGTTGTGTTTTGGGGTTAAATATTTGCTTTCCAAAAATATTATTATTTAAAATTTCAACAGCGACTAGATGGCTCCGAAATTGCCTATTAGTGGCTGGCATGATAAATGATTTCGGCTTTGGGGGGGAAAAGACAAATTAGGGCCGCAATTTTCTTGCTGCCTTTGTTGTCTTGTGTTGTGTTGTGCTGTGCTGTGCTGCGGCATGCCACACACAACAATGGCAATCGGGGCCCGAACCGAATATGGCCAAACAAGAAATATATCTAAAATATCTTTAATTAAAAGTACAAACGTACAAATTATGCAAGACGTGCTCAAATATGGCGAACACCTAAATATTTTATGACTTGATAAATTGCACGCATATCGCCAAGCCAAAAATGCCACAGACACACATCTGAATCGGGCATATCTGTGGGCCTGTGCCTGTTCTTTCACCCACCAGCGTACATGATATCGCAGAGCCGAGCTCGCCCATTTGCCGCGTTTGTCGCCGGATACCAAGTGGCAAGCGGCAAGCAGAAAGCGGCTCCAACTTGGCCAATTCACAACGACCCACGTACTGTGGTAGGCAGAAAACAAATCGAAGACAAAACATAAACATCGCAAATTGTGGGTGACTGGTTGGGTGGCTCGGTGGTTGGGTAGCTACAGTACACCCACCCATTGCCGTCGTCACAGCAGGCGGAATCGCAATGCTCATTAAAAATGCATTTTTCCTATTTTTGGTCCGCGAAAATTGGACAAGGGTTTTGACAATTTCTGGAACCGCAATAGAAATCACAGTAAACGCTAGATTTATTGCATGAATAGCAAATGAACCTACATATTGGTATAACAATTTCAATTGTTATCATTTTATTTGTACCAATTTGCATTTATATTAATATATTATATGTATTATTTTATTTATTATATGCCTTTCTATATTTTCTTTATTTATACTCATAATAAGATTATTATTTATATACATTTTCGTGATTTCGTATGTTATGGCCGATACAAATTCATTCTTTTATTTCTTTACATCAAAGGCTAATAAGCCGGGTAAATTTAAAATAATCCTGTCGCTTGATAAAAAAAGTTATTGTGAAAATCATTTAAACCAACTTAATCCTCTTTGTTATAAATTATGCTTATATATTTAAAAATTGTTTCGCAAGAGTTTTAAATATAAATTAGCCTGATAAAGCAAAATGATGACCTTAACTATTTAAAATGGGGATAACTTTAGTTAGTTATTTAGTTTTAGTTATTATTAGTTATGGTTTTGCTTCTGAAGAAATTTGTTAAATTTATTTTTGCTTGGTTCTTGTCGTATTTTGTTGTATTGAGCGTAAGTTCTATTGATTTACTAAGAGTAAATATGATGATTAGTATATTCATTCATTCAATAAAAACAACTTTAGTTAATGCCGTCACTTTCGATACCCCAACCCTTCTCCATCACTTTTAATTTGCATTGCAACCGCCACATATTTACAGTAATTGCAGACTGAGTTCGCGCTTTTTTGGACAGCAAAGCAACAAATTTATTTTGCTTAAATCAAATTCCCCTCGGGTCCGCAGTGTTTCCTATTTTTTTAAGGCGCGGCTTGAATTTTTGTGTTATTTCTGGGAGGGATAGGGGCTACGTGCTGAGGGTGTCTGCGCAGCAAAGCAAAATTATCATGTCCACCTACATAATGTACCACATAGCGCTGTAGTCGCCTAAGTTATTGGTTATAAATAAATGCTTTTGGCTTTGCCGTTTGCACAGAGCCTGTGCCTCGTTTGTTTTGTGTATTTTTGGGTTTATAATTGCCAATTTTTTGAGCATTTTGGATTTGCCCAAGTTACCCCATGTGGAAGCCCCGTCCGAGTGTCTCGTGTCTGAGATCAGACCGCGAGATCTTCGAAACCTCCATTGTTTTCCAAAAACCGCTTCCAAGAATCAAACACAAAAGCCTCAGAGCGCAGTTTTACGCACAAAAAATCTTCGGAGACGGAAAGGCAACCAACCAAATTCTAAACTGCCAAATAAATGGAATGTATTTTAAATGATTTATCTAGACGCGAAGCTAAAAAACAAACAGACAGAGGAGAGCATACAACTGAAACTTCTACCTGGAAGTGCTAAAGCTTCGCAGCGCTACATATCGTTCCCGGCTCGCTTCCCCACCTGCCGGCGGATTCCGATTGAATTTCGACTTGACTCGACAACAGCTCAGCTCAGCTCGATCACCTTGACCGCACACCGAACACAACAGCAGGTAAACAAAAACAGAGAGATCGAGGGAGAAAAAATGTACACATTGCCTAAGATATGCCACGGCTTTGAGACGCGCTAAGCCCGAAGAAGTGCGCCAATAAACAGCTGAATTGGCAAGCAGAAAGCAGCTGAAATTGTGATGGACACTTTTAATTAAATGCATTTTATAGTAGTTTATGAAGTTTAATAGCAAATTCAAGATTTAATTATTATTTACTAGGCTAATCAAGGCGATTTTTACAGACACTTCATGTTTATTCCCTATTATTTAGTCTGTTTAATTTTATTTATGATTTGATATTAGTTATTAAATGATATATATATATATATATATCATATAGCTATGATATATTTTCCACTTTCAAGAATTACATTTTACCAGCTAGAATTTATTCTTGTGTATTAAATACCAGTCACAAGTCTGTTTCAGAGCTATCAAATTATTAGTCACAATACACATCTCGTAGCCTGTAGTTTTGACAGCTGATTTTCTGATTAATAGGTTCGCTCTGATGTTTATTCATAAATGAGCGCCATAACCCTCGAAAAAAACCCGACTTACACAGAAATACAGATTTATTTACCTTGCCATGTATTATACAGGAAATTAGCATTTGATAGTTAATTGCAAATGCCCGAGAGGCGTGTTGTGGTTTTTATTTTTTCAAAAATTGAGTATTCATGCCTGCCATTCTGGTGCTAAAATATGCGCCCCAATAAAGATTTGGCCAAAAGCAGACAAGGGGAAGGTCTGAACATCATGGCATGCAGTTGGACCGCGCGACCGGTCCAACAATTTCAACCGATTTGTGCTGGAGCTTCCGATATCGTGCAAATTACTTTCCAATTAAACAGCAATTTCGAGGAAGAGAAAGAAGAGTGGAGGCAAAAAATACAAGTTGCAGTCGTGGCAAAATCATAATTATAAACTAATTTGAAATCAAGATGCCCTTCTCAACACGTCATTATTTCAGGAAAATGCCAAGGCGCGAGCGCGATCCGCATTGGAACCTCGGGAAGCTCCTCTCCTCCACTGGCCCTGTCCTCGTCTTTATCGCCGACAATCTAATGGTGTTACCCTAGTCTTATTCCATCTCTATCTCTTTCAAAGTGAACCGTGCCCAGGGGCAGGTGTAAAGATGCCATAACTCAGAAGATCTCACAGCGCGCCATTTGAACTGGAACTTGGCCTGCGGATGAAGGCGGCGGCACAGGGGCTGGAGCCGGAGCTGGAGCTCAACTTGGACTTGGTCTCGGGGCATTGTGTCTTGATTGAGTGAGCCCGGGAAGAGAGAATAAGAATTCAATTATGCAGCAAAATGTCACATGGGGCGGCTGGCGAAGGGAACAATGGATGGATGCAGGAGTTCCAGTCCCAGTCCCACTCCCGGTCCCCTCTCATTCTCTGCTGATGATGGTTGATGTATGAAGTGGCAAAATCGTTGCAGCGAGCAACAAGTGGATGTGGATGTGGATGTCGGCTGTTCTCGAGTTGCTTTCTTAGTCGAATGCTGACTCTGGCTAGAGGGCCAGCAGGTAGATGGCTAGATGGATGACTGTAAGGAATGGCATGGAACTGCCTCGGCTTCCGCACAGAATTAGCTTTCAATTTAAGCAGAGGGGCCAGAAGGGCCATCATCTGGGTCCAAAGTGGTCTTTATGAGTAACAGAAATGTAGTAGCCACTCTCATATTCTGGTTTATATTCGTGTAATATTATTTAAATCTCTTTTTATACAAATCAAATAAATAAACTCTCTTAAAACTTAAGAATTTAATTAGTATCACATTTTGTTATTTAATTCAGATTCCTTTTTGAAATGAATATTTTTCAGACTCTTTCTTATCCAAAATAAGTTTAATTAGCTTAATTAATTAATAAGAAATTTCCTAATTCATTGTATAGTGACCACAAGTCATGTTTGATAACTTTCCCCGAAAGAAAGTGATTGTATTTATTTATTCAAGGGAGGTGCTGATCAATTATAAAAAGTATAAAAGTACACCTTTTGCAAATATATTTTCCTTGTTAAATAAAATACCACCTAACTTAAACCCACTGTATTTGGCTTCGGAAGAGCTCTCTTAATGAAGGCATAACGCAAAGATAGAATAGATAGACAAATGTGAGGAAGATGTCGCAGAGAGTTTATAAACTAAGCTGGACTTCAAAGAGAACTTGACTGAATATAAAAGAGGGGATCTTCGGCTGGTTTTTATGAAGAAATCTAATAGCTAGGAATGGAGAGATAGAGATAGAGATGAATCCCAAGCTTAGCAGAGGTAGCAGCTGCAGAGATGAAGCTGTTGGCGTTAAGAAGTCGATTTGGTTTTCTGCTGCTGCTGTAGATGTGGCTGGTAGAATGATTGATGATTTGCTGGCTATGTATAAAGATAAGGTTGGTGGGCCCAACCGCCGCCGAACAGGGCAAAAAGATCGCAACGCAGACAGAAGACTTCAAAGAAAGAGCCAACTTTGTGGGGCATTGTCTTGGGGTACCTGGGCTCATGTTTTCGAACGGCAGAGGAGTTCGTGCTGATAATTGTGACACGGCGTCATGCAAAAAACAAAACACAAAAAGAAAGATTGTGCGGAATGGTGAGCTAAAGTGCAGGCTGGCTTAGGAATATGCAGAGGATGCCTCAAGTTAATTGCAGTGCCAGACGGTCCACAAAACACTAACAGTATTCAAACAAAAGGCAGTAACAAAGTTGGTAGATAAGGTCATTTGACAAGGTGGGAGAATCTCTCCTAGAACTGGGATATCAATTTTAAAGTATTCTTAAATAAATACATAGATAACACACACAAGCAACTAAAGACTCCAAAAACTTTACAACAAAACGCCACATGAAAGATAACCCATCTGAGAGATTAAACAGATATATAGCCGTGTGGCAAGAGCTATGCTGAGCTGACTCAGAGGCAGAAGAGTTGACTTCTCTTATCTGGCTGACGTTGCTTAGAATGCGCAACAACTGGCAGCTCCGTCGTATCTTGCAGGCTGTCTGCTGCAGCTGTGTCTATCTGTTAGATACGTCTTTGTTGCCTTATTTATCGGCTCTTCGGCTTGTTCTTCTGTTTTTACACTTGCACAATTGTTTGCCTTGGCCTTATCTCTATAAAGTGTTACCTTGATGTTTAACAACGCAACTACCTAAGTTTAAGATAGTCAAGAGATGACCCCAAATGCATCCGCTGGCGAGTGGTTACTGGTGACTGGGAGGGTTCAATGCACTTGACTCCGCCGGAGAGCACAAATACAACTAATTAACCTACAAAAATGCAAATTTCTGCAACACACCCACTTCACATGGGAGTGGGAAAGGGGCACCGAGAACAATTTCTAAGGCAAACAATCAATCAACGCTGTTGGCCACTTGAGCACGTCCTAGGCGAGGAGGGGTTGGGAGGCGGCTAAGACTGGCACAACGAGGATACACGAACCTTCGCCCAGGCCACAGGAGGGGGCTGGGCAGGATGGGTGCGCGCAAAAGTAATATTTATTATGTGTATACTTCTCTGACAAACAACACAAGAACCTGAAAGACACTGCGACCAAAAGGGCAAAAGGGGAACGGAACGCGAGAAAGCCCAGGGAATGAGGTCTCCGAGAGAGACTCCGACTCCACTGGAGGCCTGGACTACGCCGCGGCACGGCTTGGGTTAGTTTAGGAGTCAAGTCGAGTCGAGGGGCCTTGTCTCCCATGGCATGCTGCCAATAGCTCAATAACACCCCGGGGACCAATTGAGATCTTTTTAGTGGGATAGGTAGGCACCTAGGACACCGATGGCTGGCTCACAGTGGGCCAGAACTCCTGGGGAACTGTCTTAGTTGCCTTCCTACCGAAAACACCTCATAATCCTTTTACAATCTCTTTTCCTTTTATCACAAATAACACTTCTTTGCATATTTTACTTTTTAGATTTATTTTAGGTCCTAAATTTAATTCAATTAGCCGATAATATGGCTTGGTTGGGAATTTAAACCTATAGTATATATATATTTTAATGTACTTCCATCTGCCAAATTTATAATTCTTTGCACTCTCTGCTGCATTTCCGGCCCCACTGTGGTCACATGCCAATTGTTTTGCCAGACAAATAGACGGCCGCCGCAACAGCAAAAAGTCCACAATTACTGCCTTTGGGCCAGGGCATTTGGTGGGGTCTCAGTCTTGGTCTCGGGTCTCAGTCTTAGCCTTCGTCTTAGTGGGGTGCCCAGTCACGCGCCCGGACACAGCAAAAGAGACAAAAAAAAGGCAGGTTCGGACTTTTTTCGGGGTCTTCGGGTGGATTTAGTGTTTTTCAAGAATCAAAACCGAAAGGCTGCAACCCGCTGACCCGACCTGTCAACATCACACTGCCCCCCCATAAAAGTATGAACACCCTTTGCGCTAATATAATGGGTTCTGAGGTGGATGGGCACCAGGTAACTAAAATGTTCCACGCCATTGACTTGACAATGCATTCCGACATCCGTTTTGCACCTCGTCGCGTTTCCTTAGCCTTTGTTATTTGCCCTTTCCTGTCGCACCGCCAACTACAAAGGGAATCCCGAACGATAGGTGGTCCTACGATGCCATCGCCTCGCTTCCCATCCCAGCCGATGCCATCTCCTCCTGGCCCCCAGCCAATACTATGGCAAGGTAATCCGAGTGCCGTGTTAGGGACGCTTTTGCCGGCTTCATTAGCCTTCAAATCGGCGACAGACAATCCTACAATTATGGCCCAGCATTTATGCACCCAGTCAAAACCCGGGGAGCAGACGGGCCGACATGGGCACACTGCAGAGCGAGAAACAAAAGCAAAAGTGCTGCTAAATTTAGAACCACCGACTATAGTCGGGGGGGTGACCAAGTCTGTGGGGTCTCTAGGTTGAGTAACCGTGCCTGGTACCAGTGGCAGAGGAATCGCTAGGGGGGGGATTGACTTTTCCCTGACGCCTTCTAATTGCTGCTCGGTGAGCGGAAGCCAAGAGTTGGGTTCTATTTTTACATGCACACTCACATTAGCCGCGGAGCAACTGCCTGTGCTGAAGGGGGAGCCTAATGTGGAACAAACTCAAGGAGTGCAGACTGAGCACCAGAGGAGTGCATAATTCTCTGGCCAGAGACTGAATTTTAAATGCCTGAAACCGGGCGGATTCTTTGATGACAGCCATAACGATGAACAGGAGAATAATGTTAAAGCCGGAGAGCCTGGCGCCATTTTATTTTGAAATGGTTTTTATTTCATATTTACAAGGCAATTAAATAAGTACATAAAGTAATTAAAAGTGAGCCATAAATTATAGCTGAAGGTTTTGGAATATCTCCATATATATTGAAACCTGTGATTTGTTATATATCTCAAAAAATATTTCGCACTACGTTCATTACAAATTTTAACTAATTTATAGTAAGGTAACAATTCAAAACTATTACTGGAGTATTACAAAATCTAATAATATCTAACATTTTACTTTAACAACATTATCTTCATTATTTTTTATTAAGAGATGGGGTTCGTTAGATTTCAAGAACATTAGGAAAGTCTGCTTTAAGAGCAAACCAATCGGTAGAGCAGGAAACGTGAGCAGTAGTGTCTTAGTTAGGGTGTTTAACCTTAAATCTGCCTACTTATGCCTAGCTCCACTTCCTCCGCTTGTTGACACAGTTGTTCTACCCACTGGGCATATTGACTCAAATGACTTTCACACTCAAATAGTACATTTTATTTACTCTTTTCTTTGTGAACACTTGACTCCAACGCTTCGCTTCGCTTCGCTCGGCCCGGGTAATTCAATATTGTAACTCGAGTTATTTATAAATTAGGAAATGCGGCCAGGAACAGCTAAGCCAACAAATCGATCAACTAGTTCTCCGGTTTGTGGATCATTTACATGCCCCTCGACATATTTCACGGCTGTCAAGTGTTGTAGCCCTCGGCTTTTCGGGGAGCTCTATTGGTTCTGGTGGTTTTTTATGCTGCTACTTCCTCAACAAATGTTTAAAAATGAACAAGACTTTGCCAGTGTGATGGTGCGAGTGCTTGTGCAAATTTCATGGGGGTCATTCTGGCAGTTTTTGAAAGATCAGTCACGCAGTTGAAGCATTCTCTCACTCTGCTCATGGGCACATTTGATTTCTACTCGCACTTAGCCCACAAAAAGCAAATTTCGCCCCGGGGCACAGATCTCTAGCGGATCCGTAAGTTTTCGGGTGATCAATTAAACTCATTCCAATTTGGCAACCGACAAGAGCTCAGCCAGAAAATGCTTTTGACAAACGCATAATTAATTTTTACAGGCCGATTCGCCTCTCAAAACTGTAAGCGGGAACAAAACACGACACTTGAGAGCTGTCACTTTATGCGATCAGATAAAATATTAAGCGGAATAAAAGATTTCTCAAAAACTGCACAGATATGCTGTTCTACTTAAATACCTGCGAGAGCAGCAATAAAGCAAAAGCAGATCACACATTTTAGGGTCAGATGTTTAAAAATACATTTACACAGAACAAACACGAGAACCTCGACGAAAATATGAAATAAATATTAATCAGGGCAAGGGAGCGTAGAGAGAAAACTGCATTGAGCAGTCTAAAATGTTAACAAGAGAGAGTAAGCAATGCAATTATAAACTTTACTTTTATAAACCTTACTCTTAAATATCTCTAACCAGAATATACATATTTTACTATATCTTTTCTCCTCATTTTAATTTTATTTTCGCATTCCGCCCTGGTTTCTTTCTATCTTTCCTCAGGCTCTTTTTAGAGATTAGATATGGCTTATCTTGCATTTTAAACGAGTTGACATGTGTCTGTATGATACCCTCCGATTCTAACACCTTAATTTGCATAGCTTAACAAACACAAACCCAACTTTCCGAATCTTAAACCCTTATATAGGTTTTATTTTTCTTGGCTGGTTGCTTTTCTTCTATGTTTTATGATGTTTATTAAATTCAAATTCCAAAACCTATCACGGCATATAAAAAGCCGGTTGTTAGCCTCTTGGCGCTGTGTCTCTTCAACTCTGGCCCGGTCGGTGCAGGGCGTTGTTTTGTCGTAAATTTTTTGTTGTTTTGTGACCCAACTTGGTCCCGGGTAAATACAATAAACGATTTTCACTTTTTCTTCGGCGTCTTAGTGGGTTTTTATGTTTCCTACGCTTTGATTAGGTTTTGTTATTTTAATTAGTTTTCAGTGGCATTTTTTCGTATCGTTATTTTCTTTCCTCGAATCTCGAATTCTAAACCCTGATTCCAGAGAAACGAGAAAGCGAGAGTTTTCCTTTGTTGTGCCGCAATTTTGTTTATTTTCAATATGTTGTTCGTTAGCTGACCCCTTCTGATGCTTCATTAAACGAAAGTTTCAAGATTAGAAGATTGTTTTGCCCGTAGGCGGACGATGCTTTGTGTAAAGTTGATGAATTATTCTGTCAAATCTCTTGATTTTCCTAGATTGGATCATTAGCCCCAGAAAATTGTGTCAACTTTGACAGCTTCTTGAATTAAATTTAAATATAAGCAAAGAAGTAAGAAGAAGGTTTTTAATAAAGCTAAATTCAAAATAAAAAGTTCTTCCTTCAGAAAACATTGAGGCTTTATTTATGAGAACTAATCTAATCAATATATCAATTCCTAGTAACAAATTAGGTTTACAATAACACACAAGAATCTCAGATTTAAATAAAGAAAATTTGGAATTAATAACAACAATGAAGATCTATAAAGCATCAAGCATAGAGCATTTTGTAACAAAGACCTACTCAACTTTAATAAAATTAAATTACAATTTGCCTATAGAAATAAGAAGAAGGATTTTAAATATATTAAGCGTTTCATTGCTTGCTGATTGAAATGCTTTCTTTGGTTTCTAAATAATACAGTATTTGTTTAAGAAGTATAAATTTGATTATTGCCTGAATGTTTTAGTTGCCCTTGTTAATAGCACTATAAAATAGAAACGTAGGTATATGATTTTTCCCGAAAAGCCTACGAAGTTTAGGTTTACAATAACAAACCTACGACCGATGCCGTCTGCTTTTCTCTTCAAATCTTTCCTGGTTTATGACATCAAGCTCCAAACTTGGTACTCCCAACCTGACCTCCTCAAGTGATGCCTTTGGGGAAAACCCAAAATTTTCCCTGCCGTAAATTATGAAAAACTTACCCTATTGCATTCCAAGGCGGACGCCGAGTGCTCCTCGCGCTGCCGGAAGCAGTGGCTGCACTTGCTCTTGTTGAAAATGTTCGGCGTGAATTTGCGGCAGTCGGCGGTGCGTGTGGCTCCGGCTCCCGCTGCTGCTGTGGGCGTGGGCGGCGCCGATGTTGAGGGGGCGGCTGCCACAGTCGTTGTTGTTGTTATTGTGGAAGTTGACATTTCGTTCGCTTCGCCCAAAAACAAAAGCACAAAAACGGAGCGATGGGGTCGCGCCAGGGGAGAGGGACGGGCAGAGACGGAGGGAGAGAAAGAGGGGGAGAGAGAGAAAGAAGAATGCGTTCAAGCGCCCGAAAGCTGCTGCAGCATGGCCGAAATTTACGTTGACACTATATATTTTTGTATTTTTTTGCAATTCCTTTTTCCGCTCGTGATTCTTGCAAGGATGCTGCCACGCAAGGTGCGGTTACGTAACGATTCTGCAGGCCGCGGTTGCCACTACTGCCATTGTGTTACTCTCGTCGACTCAGCTCACTTTTCACGCCAACCGAGTTTGGGCATTATTATTATTATTCGCCTTTATCAGCAACTTTAATTTCACTGCGAATGTGCGGCACACGGGGAGCGAGAGAAATTATTCAATTTTGCTTTGCACTTTGATTCTTGGCTTTGGCACATTCACACACATTTACGCACAAAAAACACCGCAAGCTCACAGATGCCGTACCGCACGGCACGAACACACACACAGCTCGCACACACACGCCCGCTGCAAACCAGAGCAGAAGTTTGGGATGCTTCTTCTTGGCCTTGTTGTTGCTCTTCCAGCTTTTTGTTTTGTTTTTTCTTTATCTTTCTCGTGGCAGTAATTTTTGTTATTATTTTCGAGCCCGGTATGTTAAACTTTTAACTGTTATTAGTATTTTTCGAGCACAAGCGATTCGTTCGCGTCTTCGTTCTTGCCAGAATATTTATATTCCGAGTTCGGATATTCCGATTAGTCAATGGGAATTAACAACAAGCAGCCGAACGAAGTCCGTGGTTTTCGACAACAATCATCCGCCGCGTGGTACCGCTCTCTTCGGAAAAAATTTTTCGAATGGCAAATGTTTCTGTGCACCAGTGTTGCCAACATTTTTCAGGAAGAAGCCGCCAGATGGGAAAAAAATAAAAGCGAAAAAAAGCTAAAATTCTGTTAAAAAAACCGAAAAAAAAGGCGGACACAATTTTATGAGCTTTTCGTAAAAAAAACACATCTGAGTACAAAATAAATATAAAGTATGTTTATTAATACATATTGAAATTTCTTAAAACTAAAATAGAAATTCAATTGATCAGTGATCAATTGATTCAAGTGATCCACTGAGGCAGTTGAAGTATGTTGAGCGACGAAGAGGCAAAGAGCCAATTCTTGCTCGGCAGTTTTTGTAGGCACTTTAACATATTTAAGTATTTTATTTTCTTTGAGGGTGCCTACAAATCCCACATGTTTTTTGGTATTGCTGTGTGCGCGAACATCCGACAACTTTGCGGTTATGCCACACTTACAATAAGCGCACAAAACCCGGGTTGCATCGGTTGGATCCTTTTGCATCCACCCTTTAAACTCCGGGTTTTGCAACCACGCATCACGAAACTTTTGTTTGTAATTCTCTTTTGGCATTTTTACACTTTTTCACTTTTCTTACGCGTGCATTTCATATGTATTTTACCAAGAGTGAACTCGATTAACGCAATCGATTACAATAAATGCATAGAGCTGACAATTTTATTAAAAAATAAAAACAGCGAAAAAGATCTTAACGAAAGCAAAAAAAAGCTATTTCTCCCGCCTCCCGCTGTTTTCAAATTTTCCCCCGCTGTTGGACTTCCAAAACCGTCAGATCTGACGGGAAAAAAGCTAAATTGGGAACACTGCTGTGCACCGACATACGTTATCCGGATGTTGCCTACTATTTTTAGGAGACAACCGGATAACAAAACTCTTATACTGGCTCGAGCAACCGAGAGCGAATCGGGAATTTTACCGATTCGTCCATTCCCTAGCATAACCGATTCAGATTTTACCGATTCGTCCATTCCCTAGCATGGTTCCGATTGGATGGGGTGGTGCCATGGTTTCTGCTTACACATTGTGACGTTTCTGACTGGGATTTGTGACGCAATGAGAAATTGTTTGTAACACAACTTGTTCGGTCAAACCATTTTTCTGTCCGACAGGTTCGAAGTAAACAGCTGTAGCAAACAACAGATAGTCAAACATGTTTAAATGCAACCGTCTCTCTCTCTCTCTCACAGTTTCATGAAACTAATTTTTTATCCGATTCTCCCTTTTCCATCTAAGTCAGTTCTCTTCAAAGTACCAACTCTTATACAGATAAAAAAAATTGGGATATTATATTTATACTAAGTATAATATCTATATTTATATTTAACACATTAACAGATATTTAACTTTAAATGTACATAGATAAAAATGTATCTACAAAATTATCTATATGTTTCAAGAGCTTAACAACCAACTTCGTACGCGCTAAAATTTATAATAAAAAGTTTTTTTTTTAAAACATAATTTACTTTTATATTGCGTTTCCTTATAATTTAAATCATTACATATTTCGTAGTCTTCGAAGCTCAAGTTTCGTTAACAATTTCCTTAAATTCATCTTTACATATAAAACTAGTATTAACTAGCGAAAAATTAAATATCATTCCTAATTTAATTTCTCATTCACATTTTTAAAAGAATTTAAAAAGTAAATCCTTAAAAAATATTTAAAAGATAAATTCATAAGTCTCCTTAATAGATTTTACATTGATAAATATATGCACTTGTGCAATTTTAAAATAAATGTTCATCACATAAATTATCATTATTTTGGCCGTTTTCTGAGTGTCCCCATTTTTTTATCATTATCCTGGAAAGTGTTCACCACAAAATCCCTTGCCGTTTCCTATTTTCTACTTGGACACATTTCTTCACAGCAACATGATGCAAGCTGCCGTTTTTGTTGTTTTTCCCTCACTTTTTTGTTCTGCCATCAAAATGTGGTTTCGCTTCCGACAGATAATTGATGAGTTCTTTGACTCCTCTCCACGGCACTGGAAAGTTATGCTGGTGGAAAAATCAAAGCCGGCAATCATATCGCTTCACAAACAATTTGTTTACGGTTTCCCTCGGCCAGAGAACACTGAACAATAACAATAACAATTAACTGCACGCTTCATTAACAACCTCGGACAACAAATTTTCAAGTGCGAAGCAGAACCATTAAGGGAGCGGGAGTGGAAAATGAACCCTTTTCAGGCACCTGAACAAAAGAGAAGCGGGAATAAGGCCAGAGAGAGAGAGAGAGAGTACACTTAGGGAAACCAAAGCGAAGTTATTTCATTCATAGTTCAGTAATATTAAAAAATTTAATTTCGATCAAGATATTCTCTTCCTTTTGTATTATATATGTATATTATATATTATGTTCTATAACAGAAATAACAGACACTATTTTTAATTAAAATACAATAGTTATCTTTTTATATTTGTTTTATAAGTTTTCTTTACAAAATAATTTCAAAGTGCTATATTTTTTAGGCCTTTGCAACTTCAAGTTCATATAAAGTCTGATTGCAAAAGGATTACTTTTTGTGTAGCGTAGAAATTGATTAATTGCGCTTCTCCAGAGTTCTGACAATTAAATTGAGTTTACCTGCAGGAAAAAGGGTAAGTTGGGGAAGGGAAATGCATTCGATCAAATATTTTGACTGAACCCTCTAGGAGGCCCCATATAATGAACATAAGGTGCTGCATGGCGTCCATTTGGGAAGACTAATGTGTGGCGCTGCCCTTAAACCCCAATGGGTGAGCAGCTGAGTCGGGAAATAATGAATCAACTCCCTACTAAAATTGTACATAAATACATATGTGTTTTATATCCTACCTTCATTGTAAAAGTTACTACATAACAGTAAAATAAAACGATATTGCTGCTGTGTTGTAATTACAGAGAACTTTGAAGATTAGTGATAATTATATCGAAATTATGTGGGATTAATTTAAAGTGTTATCTGTGAGAACGATTTTAATATATAAGGGAGTATGTACATATATAGAGACTATTTATCTTTTCTTTCAAATATATAAGTACGATTTCTCTTACTAATTATAATTTGTATTTACAGCATTTTGTTGTGAGAAAATTTCTTAACAAGTACAACAGATGGTTGGAATATGCCTTAAATGTTTCATTTTTGTAATACATTTTGGGGGGTATTCTGCCATCATAGATTAGACTATGCATGCAATTTAAATTATATTTTAATACTATTTTGGGAATCGATCATAAATCTAAAAAATTTTATCAAGTTATCCATTTTATTTTAGTGTTTTATAAAACAAAAAATATAAAAGAACAAGTGAGAAAGCTACAGTCGTTCGTGAACGACTGTTATATACCATGTACCAAAATATATATCAAAATGTAAACAAACTCGCTCTTTGCAAAACCACCACCATCTCATGCACTTGCGTGTGCAAGACAGAGACAGAGATAACCCCTCCTCTCTTTCTTGCGCACGGGAGTTAGTTTCTTGCGCTCATCAGTTTTGTTGTTGTTTTTGGGATGCACCTGTTGCTAGCTGCCAAATAGATAACACACTGATAAGTAAATAACTTTTGTGTTTTTCATCCGATCGTTACCAGATTTTCGGTATTGATACATGTTCTACATATGCATGCCTATGCACAAAAAGAAAGATATATGGTAATATTTGCGGCTGCAAAACGTTTTTATTGATTTGCGGGGGAGTGGGGGGGGAAATTTTTAAATCTGAAACAAACTTGATCTGCGTGCAAAACATTCCGACCTACATACCGAATTTGGTGACTCTAGCTCTTATAGTTGCTGAGATCTAGGCGTTTATTGATTTATTGATTTTATTGATTTGCGGGGGAGTGGGAGGGAAATTTTTAAATCTGAAACAAACTTGATCTGCTTACAAAACATTCCGACCTACATACCGAATTTGGTGACTCTAGCTCTTATAGTTGCTGAGATCTAGGCGTTTATTG
>VNJV01011731.1:0-46651 GCA_008042635.1 Drosophila nikananu
TAATAGGGGTTAATATTTGAGTGCTTTTTATCGTTTAAAATCAAGTGTAACGATGGGAATTATTATAGATGTATGGATTTATGGGTATTTGGATATATACATCGAGCATTTAACCTTGCGATTTATGTGTGATAAGTCAATGGATTGTTTAATATATCAAAACAATAAAGTAAGATAGAGAGGAATAAAATACTTGACATTATTCGTATATTTATGGATAATATAGATGCATAATACGAGTATAATATGAAATATTTCAACATTTTCTATTAGATATTAAGTGTGATATGTGTTTCTCAATATTTTCAAGCGGACTTGTCCCCTTAGCTCATGAATTCTTTATAAATTCAATCAATTTGCAATATTTTAATACATGATTTTATTATTATCATTTCTAATTATATATTCCCAAGTGACTCAAGACCAAGGTGCCTTTGGACTTAGTCTACCAGAAACTTTCTTAACTTGCCCACGTCTGCACCTTCCTTAATGGTTTTCCGTCGGAGATACGCTGACCCACACACCCACGACGGCAGACACAAGTGCACCAAGTATCCGGAGTCTCGTATGTGAGGGTGACATGGGAATAGCCGCAGCTACTTGGAAGACTTCACTATCTTATCGAAGCTCTCATGGAGCTTATTTATTGATTACCGCTGCGCCGGCAACAGATCGTAAATCTCGGCCCTTCTGCCACTGATGATGTGGCCCAAACAATATAGGAAAAAATGAATGAAAGTGAAGTATATTCACGTGGAATGCTGTTGGGTTGTAGCTATTACGAGCTTCTTAAATAGAGTAAATTATAAGGCAACAAAAAACAAAACCAGTGATAACTTTATCTGTTAAAAATGGAATAACCTTGATTTATTGGCATAACTTCATAGTATCTTTATTTGTTCAAAAAGGCAATGAAAGACTGACAAAAAAATGAATACCTTTAATTCCTACAAACTATTCTGATGGAAAATGCTCAATTTTGAGCATAACCCTTAACCAATGCCTTGTAAATAGCTTGAGTCTAGAATATATATTTTTTAACTATTTTCATTGTTTTAAAATTACCATAATTTTCCCCAACTGTCCCCAAAAAGCCCCCTTGGATAATTTTTCCGGCAAACAATTAGGCTGTCGACATGCAACTAACCAAGGATCTATCAGAGAGCAAAGGACCCCGGGCAAATATCCTGCACAAAAGTGCCGCCGAACATGCAAGACACAGAAAAACAAAAGGAGGCGTAAACAATTTGATGTGAAAGGTAATTCGAGTGAAATTAACGCAATTACCCAGCCGCAGCCAAAGGACTCGAGTTCGCTGCCGATGCAATGCAGCTAAAAGAGGAAAACTGGGAAAACGGAAAATAAATAGAAATGGAATCCAGAAAAGTTTGCTCGCGTGCCGCAAACAAATCGCATTGATACTTGGAAGCGTGTCAAAGCTGCCACCTTCCGGGGTAATAGAGAGGTTCCCCAGGGTCTGCAGGTTCTCCAGGGTTCCCCCAGGTTCTGCGTTGGGGTCCTGGGTTCTAGGGTTCCTCCTACCTTCCCCCTGGAGGCAACTCCAATCGTTGGCCATTAATGTCGGCTCCCATTTTATTGAGTGCTCCAGTTACGGGCCAAAAGTTTGGGACTCCGGGTAGCCATTGGCAACTCCCTCGGCCTCCGTTCCGCCCTCCTGGGTAAGAGGTCCGTTTGCGGTGGGCGTGGTCTTTACTTAATGGTCGCAATTAGTTTTTCATCGGGCTGACGCGACACGCACTTGTCGTAAAGTCCGTTGAACCTGTGGCCAAATTGATTTTCGTTCGGGCAGGCCACACGTTCAGTGATTCAGTTGTTAAATTTGTTTCCCGTAACACATCCTATTTATAAATGGCAGAGAACTATGCCGAATGAAGAGAATAAACGCCAATGTGTCATTGCCAGCCTGGCCACGTGGAATATATTGGCAGGATTCGGATTCTACGCCTATATCCTGGATTGTTATGGTGGGTTCTAAATAATTAAATGGGTAATGAATCTATTTTAGTGTGGCATTAAGACATGTAAATTCAGGCTTGCTTGGCTCCGAAAGAAAAAATATTGAAATAAGTAAAAATAGTATAAAATCTCAAATTAAAATATTTATTTTATATATATTTGCCCCTCAGTTTATTATCCTCTAGATCACGAGAAGAGAAAGTTCATATACCACATCTTTCATGGAACTATTAACCAGGCTGTAGTGATAGCCATTTCAGTGGTGATGGTTTGCCAAATAATATCCTCAGTGCTCCTTTGCTTGGCCCTAAAAGAGGTGAGTTTACATTTTAAATTATCAAAAAATATGGATTTAACTCTTTATTTTATAGTCCAGATCCAAATGTTTCATTTGTGGAATTTTCCTTAGTTTGGCTTTTCCTTTTGCCTGCCTTCCAGTTTGGCCTCTGGCTAGTATGCATTTATTAAAAACTAAAAAATTAACACAACTATTAATTTTTAAATGTTTTTATTCAACAGTTGCACACGTTTCCCTGGCTTTATGGACCCTAAGCTATAAATAGGAATTCAATAAAATAAAATGTATTTATAATTACTATAAACTATTTATTATAATATTTATAGCTTATGAGATTTTATTAGGATAAAAATATAAATAGGTAGAGGCGGAGTTTTGCTTTTAAATAAATTTCTGAAAGCCTAAGACCTACCTACGAAAAATATATGTATTCCTCTGTTGCTTTATAACTTATAACTTAAATATAAATATTATTAATAGTTTTTTATTGCAAGAAGTAACGAAGTATTTGCCAGAAGGGAGTATAAATAAGTATACTTTTTAAATACATAAACTATTCACTCCTAGTAATTTCATTATGCCTAAAAGTCTGCTAAAAATTTTAACAAAATCCACAGTCTGATAGCAGAGAATTGTCTTTAAAATATTCGCTGTTTATTTATATAAAATTGTATGTACAATATATAAAGAAAGCTAAGTGCTTAATTCAATTATAAAGAAGTCCCTCAAAGTCCCAGTTTCCCTGGGCAATATCCCCGACTGGAATTTCCTGCTTTTCCGGCGGACCTTCCCGCCTGCCAACCTCCAGCTCCAGTTCATCGTCAGATTGGCAGGTGACGCGTCCCAGCTGTGAATTAAATAACAATTGCAGGCTTTCATTACTTTTTTAAAATACAATTTTAATTTTTGTACTCACCCAGCAACAGACCAAGAGGAAGGCCAATATTTTCATAAATATTGATTGGGTCAACATTGCTCCTTACTGCCAGCGAGCTCGACAGCCGATGGAAAACTGTCTCTGCCTTTCCCCGCTTGTTTATTTTAACGTTTGCCCGTCGCTCTCTCAATCAATTAATGCGTATTAAATATTTATATTTGTATTTATGTTTGTTTACAAGCACGGCGCTTTATCTGCCGCCGCTGCTACAGTTTTATATTAACTCGTGTGACAAAGAAGAGGTCGATGTTTCACCAGCTAGGAAAGAGTATTCAGAATTTAATTTAAGGTGAATGGGAGTGAAGATTGTATATGTTTTATTATGGGAGATGTGTGGTATTTAATATATATATTTAATTAATTATACTTTAATATGTGTGGGTTATTTACTTACTTTAAGGAAGCTTGTTTATGAAATTATTTTCTGCAGTATGCTTTAGACATAAAAATGGTATCTACCACTAAAAACATTGTCTATTAGCTGACTTTAAAAGTGTTAATCATTTATATTTTAGTTTCCAGGGAATTAAATCTAAGTGATTACTATTTGCTAGGCTTTTTTTTCAGTCAAAATCTGTCAAAAATTTTCTTAGATGAAAATTCTTTTCTCTCACCACTCAGTCCCCACGAGTCCAATTCAATATTATATGCTTTTGCTGTCTATTTAATATATTGTATTTATAATCATAATCATATAATCATAAAGATGACCCATAAATGCAAATAAATGCATGAGAAAAGATCCCCTTGTGGGAATCCCTCTCTGCTGATAAGCTTGCATCGGGGATCCCTTTGGCCACCGTCCTACCTATAAAAGAGCTCTTCAGCTCTGCCATCATCATCAGTCAGCTCTACCATCTTACCAAACAGAAGATCGACCGAGATGCAATCCACCACCATCCTCCTCCTGCTGTCCTGCATTATGGGAGTCACTCTGGCCAGTCCGATGCCAGAGGACTTTACCATGCCCTCCACACCACCGCCGCAGTATCCTTTGAATCTCAAGGGCGAAGGCGGTGGCCAGCGGGGCGAAGGCTTCGGTTTCGATGTCAGAGGCAGAGAGAATGTCTGGAGGAGCGACAATGGACGCCATGAGATTGATTTGCATGCCAGATACGGCCAGCACTTGGGAGGACCCTCGGGAAACTCCCGGCCGAGCTACGAATTCGGCCCAGTTTATCGCTACAGATGGTGACAGCATTAAATAAATCCAGAGAAATGTTTGACTTGAGAGTAAATTCTAAATTATTAACATTGCGATTTAAAATATTTTCGATAATAAATTCCTGAAAGTAACCTTTAGTACGTGTTTCAATGGCAGTTGGGCTTTAGATTCTAGATTCCGCACTTCAGATTCCAGACCGTAAACCCCACATCCAGCGTGCGTTCCATCTGATTAAATATGAAATAAATTACCAATTATAAGCATATGTCTACCTGTTCATAATTTCCATATCTAAAATGCCATCAGAGTCCTTGGTTTCTGCTAAACCCGGAACAATCGGGCACATTTTGTGAGACACTGAGGCCGGGTCACAGATGATCTTGCAGTTTGGCTAATTGTGGCTACATCTTGTTTGGCCAACTCGGTTGGGTAATAACGAATTAACAAATTACGATGACAGGCGGTCTTAATGAAACCTGCCAAGACAAAGTGTACATTTTGTTGCCTTTTTTGCCTTTTTGCTAATTGGATTTATTGCGTAAACTGTCGAGAGAACCTTCGATGGAAATTTATCATGCCTCGCCAAATATTACGCCATATCCCCCGTCAACAAAAGCGAATAGAATTTGTTTTAAAAAGTTGGCCAAGAAAATGATTCATGGAGATGGTGCCGTGTTCTAAGCCCATTTTACAACCGAATTTGGTTATTACCACGTAAGCTTTTCACATCATTAATCTGACCTGGAGGAAACCCGAATTGAGTTGACCTTGCGGATGAAGAATGATGAATCGATTCTCGGTGGTAACCGGCGGAAGCTGTGGGCTGTTTAGTTTTTATATATTTTTAGGGGTCTTGTTGTCCAGGAAATCTCTTTTTGGGGGAAAGTCATCTTTAGTGGGAGATTTTTTAGGGATTAGCAATCCAAAAGGTGGAGTTTTTGGTGATTGAAATACAGAAGCGCTGACATAGTCACTAAAAGTATTTGATTTATTGTCCGAAATTAAGATCAGGTCAAGCGAGAAAGTTTGTGCCAAAAATTAAGAGAATTTTTTTTGTCCGGTGCTATGATTTAAAAAATTATGATGCTTACTAAAAAATATTACATATAGAAGTACCTTGAGATTACTTTTAGATTAGTACGAATTAATTGTAACATTTCTCTATCACTAGAATTACTTAATAATAATGTCTAAGTTAAATTAAGAAGCTTATGATCATGAAAAATTATTAGAAAAAATGTGGAGATAAACAAGAACTATTTGTACACATTTCGGTTCAATAAGAAATAATACATTATTTTAAATGGTGATAAGGAATTTAATCTATGTTTTTAAAGATAAGCTACCTTTTTAAAGATGGTAAACTATGGGCTTCTATTAAAAGAGTTATTTACCAACATAAATAAGTAGTTAACTATAAAATATATAAAGAAAGAGTATGCTTTAAAATGAGTAAATAATGAAATATTACAAATATTTTGTCAGAAAACTATAGCGAATGGTGACACATCTGTAATGGCTGAATGTTTAAGGCTAGTATTCGTTATTGGTTCCCAGTACTCCCCCTTTAACCACAGATGAGTGACGATTATTAGCCCAACTGAACACACATGAGTGATTCTTCAACCTGAGTCGCTGGTGCACCTCATTCATTGTGTCTTTGTGGGATTTACTTAGATGTCTGTTTGCACCACGTCCGCCCTCCTTATCAATCAGCTGCGGGGATCCACGGGTGAACCACTGAACCGTTGGCTTCTCCAGTGGGATTCCCTGCTGGGGAATCATCTGCCCATTTTGATAAGCAGACGCTGCTCTGATCTGCGGTATAAAAGGGCCCACCAGTTGAATTCTAGCCACATTCAGTTGACAGAGTCTAATCAAAGCAAAATGCAGTTCGCTTACACCTTTCTCCTAGTCGCCCTGGCCTGTGCCTTCTCCAGCGCCTGGGCTTATCCCCAGCCTAATCCGCAGCAAAAGAATCCTCCGAATTTTAATGTGAGTTAAAAAATGGCATATACATACATATTTTATTCATATTATTTTTATATGGCAGTTCAACCCACCCCCCACCCATCGTCCCTTCCAACTGAATGGCGGAGGCGGCGGCTCTCCCAAGCAGGGATTCGATTTGAACCTCAATGCCCAGGCTCCTGTGTGGCAGAGTAACAATGGACGCCACTCCTTGGACGCCACCGGCCAGTACGGACAGCACTTGGGAGGACCCTATGGCAACAGCCGTCCCCAGTGGGGAGCCGGTGGTGTCTACACGTTCAGGTTCTAGGGAACCAACTGAGCTACTTAAACTTAAGTACAATTGAAGCTATTTTAAATAAAATCCAATCCCTCCAAGCAATATTTACATTTATTTATTCACCATTTATTATTTACAAATTTATAATTCATATATTTCCCCGCAAAATCTGGTCCAAGTCGAGCTCCTTATCGGTTTGATTATAGACAAAGATTGTGGAATCAGGCTGCGGCCCCGGAAACTGTGAACAATTAGGCGCTTTTAAGTGGGTTTCAAGAGGAACAAAATCTAAGCCAAGTACTGACCTCCTGCTGCCACTCGTCCGGGCCTCCCACCGAACGCCCTTGGATGCGGCCGAGGAGGTAGAAAATGAACCAGAGACTCAGAAGGCCCAACATTTCTCGGGGAGATGCAGCGTCCGACTGAGAGTACGCCCTCGGCTTCCCATTTTACTCGTTTTTCGCCCTCCCAGCTGATAAGACCCTGATAAGGCCGGCGAGGGGCTGTCGCCTCCGTCTCCGGATGTGTGTCAAGACTAGAGACCCAGACAGACCAGACCGGACCAGGTCAAAGCTAAGCCCAAGCCAAGCCCCAGACCCGGCCGAACTGTATTAAATTTTGGGGAACGTGCAACTGGCAGCCGATTTTGGCACGTTTTCTGTTGAAATCGAAAAGAAGCCAAAACAAAAGCAGCACACCGCATCCAACCGACCAGCAAAAATGGCAAAGAAAAACAAATTTAAATGTTAGAAGCAACACAACAATGAAGGTCAGGCTGTGATGACTTGTTTTCAATGCACCGAAACCCCTGAAAACTGAAAAAAAGAAAACCGAAAAATATCACAAATTTCGTTGCGCTTTTGCCTCCGTTTTGTTTTTGAGGCTGAAGCGAGACTCTCAGTCGTTGTCTTGGGCCAACTGGGCAAGTTGCTTTTTGATAGCTTCAATTTCTGGCCAATTTTCCTCGGGATACCCTGTAGGGGGTATCGTTGAGGGGTATCTTTATAAGGGAAATAAAGATTCTCGGGAGAGGTCTTTAGGAATTTTGAAGTAGGTAGATGATATGATTAAATTCCATATTTTATACTGAGTATTTAATAAAATATATAAATCCTACAAAATATATTTAAAATCGCATGAAGAGTGTGCTAAAAGAATGACTACAAAATTGAACAGAAACTCAACTTCCTCAAAGACTTTCCCTGGGTATTCCCCACCTCTGTATGCAGGAAAAACTGACCCTATCTCACCGAGATTTCTCCTCTATTTTCCATGTCATTTTCATATGGGGAGCAGTAGTGCTTCAGTTCAGGGGAAGAGCTATTTTCTAAATCAATGCGCAAATTGTCAAAGTCAAAAGCAAGAGAATTCCTTTTGTTTCGCTCTGTTTTCCTTCTGCTGCTGCTGCTTCCACCGGGGAAAATTGGCCCCGTCTAGGAAAACTGTTCGTGGAAAGCCAAAGAGGAGGGGGAGTGGATTTGGATTGTTTTCCAAATTGCACATGAGGCAGGGGCAGTCAACTCATTTGTCAAGTGGCAAATCAGTTTAGGCCAAGACAGTGAGACGCAGACGCAGAGAGCCAAAAGACCGACTTAGAGTCGGCGATAAAATCAACTTTGCATTTTCCATGTGCTGCAAGCTGGAGGTAAATGAGGGGAAAACCGCTGATCGCGACGATCGACGGCATTTCCCACGCAAACTTCGAGCTGGAGGACTGCAGCTAGTTACTATAAATTGTTTGACACACTCAACACTCCAGAGTCTCCTCGACAAGAGGCTTTGATTGTATCGGCAGGCGAACAAACATGGCTAAAATTTATGCCCTCCATAAGGAAAGTTGTACACACAAAGAGCCAAAATGAAGTCGATATAAGATATCGATTGAGATATCGGAACTCTATAGGCTTTGGTATTGAGATGTTGCTTATTTGGTTGTGGTATTAATCAGAATATCTTAAATACAATTTCATTAATATAAACAAGCCAATTTTTACAGAGTTCTCTGCTTCTAATGTTCTGGTTTCATGTTTTTCAATTAAATCCCTTTAAACTCTATCATAGCTTCACAGCATTTGTTTTTCTGTGTGCATTAGAAAGTGGGCCTGGCAACCAAGGGCCGTGAAAATCCATCTCCCACTAATGGCTTTTTAATGAAGCCGCCACCGAGAACTTGGCGACTAAGTAACTCAAATTAAGCGTATTAATTATGACTGGCAAACTAAACTGCTGCCGCGGCTCCTGCTGGAAGAGAAATGGCCAAGACGAAAAGTGCAAAAGTTAGCAGGTGCCAGACAGACTTTTGGCTTTTCGCATTTGCATTTGACATTTGCCAAGATGCGCCGTCGCCAAACTGCTTCCCTCTAGGCCGAGGAAAAATACAGAAAAGCGGGATCGCGGCATTTTGGCCTGCTTACTGCATTTGGCCAAAATGTCTATAGTTCAATTGCTGATATTTTGGCCAGACACACGACGGAACACGTGACCTATTGCAGGCAGCAGAGTGGCAATCGATGGGGCTTCGCCACAGAGCGTGAGTGTGAGGCTGCGTGACACGAAAAAAGAGGAGCGGGGAAAATTGGGGTCATCACGGGAGATGAAATTTGGGAAATACACTTGATAATTTTTCATGAAAGCAAAAAAAACCGGTACATCGATACTGTATCGATATTTAAAGCAAAGGAAGATGGATAATTGAATATATACACAAAGCCTCGTATTCCTTATTAAAAGTTAATATATATGAAGAGTGCCAACGAAAAGTCTAATGTCATTTTTTATCATGAATAGTGCTGCATTTTTACTTAGAACAAATAAAAAATCGATATTTTTCGATATGTCTTTATATTATATATAGTGCTATATTATTGTCGATAGATCATATATCATTTATCATCATTTTCTTTTCGATGTATACCCCTAGTACCCACCTCACGCTCCCACCTCTTCAGGTCTTCTCTGCCTCACGATGGGCAAAAGTTTAATAAATTGTTCGACTTCGATTTAAAATAAATCGACATCGAAATCAAGCACAAATCTTTCAGCACAAAGTAGTAGTTACTTTTCGTACTATTTTTTTGTTGGATTTCCTCACCCTAATGAAGGTTGGCATTGTGGTGACTGTGGTGCTGTTGCCATTGCTGTTGTCATGCAAATTTGACTCACGTTTTGCACATTAAGCAACCGTCAATTGTTTCAGCAAATGCAATGATTGAGTTCTTGGCACCTGGCCAAGCCTCCTCCGTCATGTTATGGCCCTAACCCCTTGCCACTCTCAAAGCCAGCTTAGAGCCCGAGCCCGCATGTGTTGCTCCGCAGAGAACCTGGCTAATTGGCCTCCGACTTCGAGTCCGGCAGCCAGAAGAGCTGCTGGACGGGGGACAGGACTGGACAGGGAATGATGCCTCAACTTCATCTCGATCTTAACAGTAACAGTAAAAATGAAGACAAAATGTTTACCGTAACGCATTAAGAGAACAAGAACAAAAGTTACTGATGCTGGGGCTGATGTTGCTGCTGCCAGTTGCAAGTTGCCAGTTGCAAGTTGTGCTATCAGTATCAATAGTAATTTGAGGCGGCTCTCCTTGGGGGCGGAGACCGGAGAGGGAAAGCCGCATGATGGTGTCGTAGGTCAGGCGGCAGCAGCAGTTTAAGCCAACTTGCAATTTGTGGCCTACGGGAAGCAGCAGCAGCAGCAACTGCAACTGCAACTGCAACCGGCCACTGCAGCATTGTAATGACGATTTGTAGCCAATTATTTCAAATATTGTATTGAAATTGTAGGCCAGTGTGAGTGTGTGGTTATCTCCCGATTGGCATCTGCAGCAGCAGGCCCAGGACGGGTATGTCCCCTCCTCCAGCTTACAGAGAGGAAAATCTATTGGTAAAAGAACTGAGGCTCGAGTCTCATATTATAATACTGATTTCTATTGATAAACGTATCTATAATTTAACTAGCAAACACTGTCTTATTCCCAATAAAAAATATTTAATATCTATTCAGAAATATTTCCAATCTGATTACCCAATCGATCTACAGACTTCTCCCAGTGCCATTTCCCCCATCTCACGTAGTCCGACGTCCGAGTGTGTCACAAGTGACCACTAGAAGTCCTAGTCCAAGTCAAAGTGGTTGCCAATCGATGGCGAATCTCTGAGAGCTGCAACCAGCAATCCGAGCCACAGTCTCAGTCTGCGCTGAGGTCGCCGCAACCTCCGATGCGATTCCCACAACCTGACGCATCTTTGTCATGTGTCCGATTAATCACCGAACTCAACCCCGGCCTCAACTCCACTCGACTTCTCTTCACAGAAATGCCCGTACGTGGCCATCGGGTCACGCCAACTAGCAGCCGGCAGAAGTGGCTGGAGAAGCAGAAGCAACAGCACGCGTTGGCCGACCTTTGTGGCAGCAGCAACATCAACTTCCACCCATCAGCAACATCAGAAACATCAGCAATTGCTACAGCCACGGCTACGGCAGCAATCTGACATTCATACGTTAATTTTAGCTTGTTGCATCAGTCAGATTGCCTGTGTCATTGTCGGGGCTTTACACTGCACAGCACAGAGTTTAGGGAGTTGAATTGGAGGTAATTAATTAAGAACTTTTAATAACTAAATGAGGGTACGTTTACTTGAAATAAACTTCTGTCGGGTGCCACTTAAGGTTAAAATAGCGCCATAATTAAGAATACATTTATACATTTATAAAATTACAAACTATTTTTACGAACTATACAATACTTTGTTCAATGAGTTAATTGTAAGTTACCTTTAGAATTTTATGAGCCATTTATCAGTGCCTTGCCCTAATATTTACGACTTAAGTTAACTGTTGCTATTTTTATTATTCTAGGAATCGGAATCTAAGTTCCATAAAGCATAAAACCCCTGCTGCCCAGTGTGGATAGCTAATCGAGCACTTAAAATTCAGCAGCACGATCGGAAGAAAGGCAAAAAGCTAAACAGCCAACAGCTAAGAGCCAACAAAGAAGCCCAAGAATGCAACGGCAATTGTCTCTGCCTGGCAAAAACTTATTAATACCTTATTAGACAAGGGTCTTCGGCGCAGTCTCCATGGAATATCAATGAGATGGCGACCACGGTGGCATTTCCGTTGACGACGACGGTGTCCCATTGTGCCACCACCATGGGCGACAAAGCAACGGTGACCGATCAATTCGCGTTTCGGCTTTGGCAGTTACAGGAAATGCAATCATAAATCCATAGAGTCGGGGCCCTCTCAGGTCCCACGAGTCCCTCGACGGCCCCAATGCTAATGTTTATGTTCATGGCCAGGCAATTAGCCGGGCCAAGATCTGGCCAGAACCAGGAAGCGTTTCCCTGCCACTCGCTGGAGTAGGGTATGTCTCTGAGTTCTGGCTTATTTGAAAGGGACAAAGTGGTGAAAACTTTTAAAATATATGCAGTTATGTCTTAAAATTACAAAGAGTTGCTTTGGGCATTTATCAATATTTATATATTCACAAGTAAATATATTTTTGTTTAATATATAAAGGGTATTTTTCGGATCCCCTAGAACCCACCTCTCCTTCCTTTTTTCTCTGCGGTCCAAACACTTGTCAGATTGCATGTTCAATTCTAATAATATAATCTTCCAGCTGCGGCCTTTATTTTGCACTGCTTTCCAGAAATATTTGCGTGCCGCCTGGGCATTGTCTCAACGGTTTTCCTCCTTTTTACTGGCTTTTCCAAGGCACCTTCCTCGGCGGGGTGTCGGCATTACAACATCATTTGAATTTGATTTGCGTTTCCTTGGGATGCTGCCGTGGCTGCTAACGTGGCATTAAAGCCCATTTAGCTGTCGTGTGGCAATTATTGATCAACAAGGTGCCACAATCGGCCATGACTAGGCCCAGCCCCCCTTTCATTCCCAGCCTTTCTTTCCTGTTAATTCCCCTTGGTTTTTCTGCTGCATTTGCATAGAGCTGAAAGCAATTTTGTGCCGCCGGCAGTCTCCTCTCTGGGCCCCAGTCCCATCCTTGACCGCACTTAACACGCCTCATTGCTGCTTTCGCCCATGGCCGCCGGCGTTTAAATATTTATGTCTTGTGTATTTAAGTTAATCACATCCGAATGATGGGCTTCAACTACTGTGCAGTTCTCCCTGGTGCTGAGCTGTGGCACCTTCCTTTCCATCTCGGAGGCTGAAGCTGCTGAAACATTCTAATGATTTGCATGGCCAGCAGGAAAGGCACTTAAACTTTGCACACTTGGCGAAATTATTAATAATTTTTTATTTCATATATTATTTTCCTAGCCTAAGGTTTTCATTAAAATATTTCGGACTCTTTGAAATAGTTTCTTGAAATTTCTTAACTTCCACAAATGTAAAAAAGCATCTTCGAAGAAGCTCAAAATATCTTATCAACATTAATTTACATTTCAGAATATTTTTTTTTATTATTTGGTTATCAAATAATGCGCTCTCGCGCTCTTTGGATCATAGAGAGAGTGATCCAGCTGAATGCCGTGTATTTTCCCATACACTTTCTAGCTCCCTCTCCCTCTGGACTTCCAGTCCAAAGAGCTTTCCAATCCGCTCTCCCTAACTGTGCTTTAGTCATGTGTAATTAGTTCCAATTTTCATCCAAAACAATTAATAACATATCGTTGCGCAAAACCCCGTGTTTGGGGTTTTATTATTTTTATAGAGTGTTAGATATCCGTTAGTTATTTCTCTCGGTGCGTGGTCTTCATCGTTTTGGCATCGCCAAGTTGTTTCTCAGCCACAGGTGTCATTTATTTACATCTCTTTATAGAGTTGTTAACATTCCTCTTTATTCCCCTTTTTTTTCCCCCTGCCAACCGCATTTACTGGTATATATTAATTATTTAGTGGCAGAATCCCGGAAAACAAACAAAAAACTAATAAATACAAGCACAAAATCAAAAACCAACTAGCTAAAGCTACAAATTCCCTGCAAATTAAATAGGAAATACAACAAATTACCCCGAAAATGGCCAGGTGAGAGCCTCGACGACGACACTGCGGACACTGCTTCCCATTCCCATCAGTTCCCATAAACATCCTCCGCCTCATCCAATTTGTTTGCAGTGCCGCACTATTGCCGAAGCATTTCATTAATTTATGTTTATTGTTAACATACGGCGGGTACACAACGCTGCCTATTTTTGGACCTGATTAAGGCTCTGCCAATTTCGGTGTGAAGTTTTGCATTTCTGCATTTGTTCCCCTGTTCCTTTGGCGGTTCGAATCGCGCGGCTAACGGCAGCTGGCAGAGCATCAATCTATGGAGTTGCAGTTGCACTTCGGGGTTCCGGGGAATCCCAGAGAGCAGCAGCTGACCTTGCAATAAGGAAGTGGCATTCGTCACTGTCTGAGGTAAAGAGCAGAAGCATCAGCAGCGGGAGAGATGCACTGCAAGAAGGGGAACATTTTCACGAAGGGAAGCCCTTTTACAAAATTTTTACTGCTATTCAAACACTTAATTTCTTCGACAACTAGAAATTTGGTTTTATTAACTAAATAATTATAAACTAGCTGAGGTATTAATTCTAAAGACTTTTCCTCTCGAAGCGACTCTTCCAAAAATTGTTCCTGGTGCTCTTCCACTGCATTTTCGTGTGAACTCCCCTCCACATTTTTGTTGGGCAATTAGTCTGGAGTGGGTCGGAACCTCGGCTCTTTCGTTGCTTTCTCCCCAGCATCCCGGCATCCCGGCAACCCGGCTGCTCTCTGGCTCCGGCATCCCTCCGGCTCCGCTGCCACTCCGCTGGCCTCTAATGAGCGGCAGCCTCCGTCTGGCTTACATCTTTTAATTTATTTATTTTTAATACGCTGCACTCGGCCGTCTGCAAAATTTTACAACTCAATAAATTGGCAAAACGCTGGTCTATCTCCGCGATCCAATCATATGTTGGCAGTATGGCAGTATGGTGTGCGCGCAATTATTGTTCTAACGGCATTTCAAAGCAATTTAGTGCCGCCTTTTTGGGTGGGCAGCAAGTCCAATGACCGCGCGCGCGGTCCAGAACTGCATTGTCCATGGATTCCCCTTGTCTATATATACATATATAAATATATCTATCTATATATATGTATAGCCTACCAACTTTGGCTGCCAATTTCTGTCTGCGTGCGCCGCCAGCAAGAGTCCATGTCCATGACTTTGGCCACGAAGCTCTGGAGCTCTGGAGCTTCGGAGCTCTGGCAATAGGCCGACGCCGCACACAAAATCATCAACATAAATTTAGTTTTAGTGCGTTGCGGCGAAACGCGGAGGGGAGAACCATGTTTTGGGGAATGGGTGTTGAAACTCATAAAGAGAAGCGCCGCTTTTGGCCATAAAATTGACAGCTTATGGCCGGGAAATTGATAAAAAAACAGAGAAGAATACAATGGACAATTTAAGCAGAACTAAAACTATACATTACGATCGATTTCTGATACTATTAAGAAGGACATACAAGATCGTTTTAATTTGAGCGTATTTATGGTTTTTAAATTGTTTACTTAATGTGAGCAGCGATTGGAGGGGCTATCAAGGGGAACAAAAATTAAACTGTGGCAGTAAGGTATTTTCTTATGTGTTTTTAAAGGAATACAACTGACAAGGAACTGTAGTATTCGTTTTAAATTTTCTTTTTCTTTTAGAGTTGTTTTAGAAAATTATTAACATGAAAAACAATCTTCGTGGGCTATTAAAATGTATATACCCTTCTAAAACAGTGAAGGAGTCATTTCCGACCCTATAAATCATATATATTCTTGGTCAGCATCAACAGCCGATTCGATCTAGCCATTAACATTTGAAAAAAAAATTTGAAATTTTTTTCGAAACTTTTAAGGGATTAAATTGTTAAAATTGCAACAAAAAAATAAAAAAAAATTAATTTGAAAATAAATTGAAATTCAGTATGCAGTTTTATTAGCCTTATAAAAACTAACTCAGAACAGTTGACCGAATTCAAATTAATGTATTTTTAGCTTAGTTATTATATTTTTATGCTTTAATTTTCCCAAAATTATGGAGGATAAATATTTAAGATTTAATTCTCCTTTCGGGGTATTATAATATCAGTCAGACGCACAGAAAATTATGAAGGAGTCATTTCCGACCCCATAGATCATATATATTCTTGATCAGCATCAACAGCCGATTCGATCTAGCCATTAACATTTGAAAAAAAAATTTGAAATTTTTATCGAAACTTTTAGGGGATAAAATTGTTAAAATTGCAACAAAAAAATTCCAAAAAATTAATTTGAAAATAAATTGAAATTTAGTATGCAGTTTTATTAGCCTTATAAAAACTAACTCAGAACAGTTGACCGAATTCAAATTAATGTATTTTTGGCTTAGTTATTCTATTTTGAAGCTTTAATTTTCACAAATTGATATTGTGCCAGTAAATAATGTACAATAAATAGCCCATATAAGAAATTATCTACTCTAGATTAAAGCTTCAATTTGAGATATTTGTTTCCAGTTCCTAATTTATGTATTTAGAACAATTTTGTGGGCCTCAGCACCTATTTTGTGGTTTTAATTATTTTCTGTTTTTTGTTTTGTTATCCAGCCACTTATCAAGCCTGGGCTAATTTGTTGAACGCGCTGCGCCGAAGAAAGAAAATAAATTTTTAATGAATTTCTAGTGTTGCCGTCTCCTTCCATTTTCAATATGCTAACAGTGAGGGGGAGGGAGAGGGCCGAGTGAGTGGCAGCCAAAGCGGCGTTAAATGTTTCCCTGGCCGGGGAGTACCGTTGTGTGTTGTTCGTTTGTTCGGTGTTTGTTGTGCGTTATGGTTTGATGATTGCCGGCGACAACTTCCGACGCACTGCGGCAGCAGTGGCAGCACAAAGAATTACACTGAAACAAATTCTGGGAATATTTCTTATAACTGATAATTAATATTTAATATAATAATTATAATGCCGTCTTTATTTTTCCTATCGACATTTGTCTTAAAATAAATTTACCCAAAAAGGTTCGGGTTCAAAGTGAAATAAATATATTTTGGATTTGTATATTTATTTAATTTACGAGTCCCAGCACTTACATATATCGGTATATATATTTTCCTAATATGTAATTGCTTAAAAAAGTTAAATTACTTATCATAAAGCCTACAATTTCTCTCTCTGCACCCCGAAAACACTGGACGCTCCATTGCGGGTGGCGGTCGTCGAGTGGTTCGTTCTCGTTCTGGGCTCTGAGTTCCCTGGTCTTTGGGGAACCACAAAAAATGTAAAAAAAACCCAGAAGAATAGCCAAAAGAACGGGGTTAGAACAGCCCAAAAAGGCCAGCCGAAAAGTGTATTTAATTTAGCAGTTAATTAAATTTTCTACACTTTGAAAGCAACCGAAAAATAAAAATAAAACTGCGAAAATATACAAAATTCTTGTGCTCCTCCTTTGTTTTAATAACTTTGATTGGTTGCGCACAGCCCGGGGCAAAGTTTTGTGGTTTTATTTTGTGGCAAGAACAGGGGACTAGGGGACTAGGGGTAGCAGGGGAGCTTGGCCATAAAAAGAGGAAATTGGTAGAGATGACAACACCTGCTAATGACCCAAATTGGTGACTGCAGCCGGGGCACTGGAAAAGCTAATGGCCAACACCTGCTGTTTGCATAATTTTATTGCCTGTTTGGCTGCAGCACTCCTTACCCCCTTTTCTGTTTATTTTTTGTTCTCATTTTCATTAATTGGAATTTCTTTGGAGCCAGTTGAGTCCCGCGGCTTGTGGTAACAACAGACACTGCTTGTAGTTTCCTTTGGCTTCTTGTCTTTTGTCGCGCTTGAATTGCCACCGCAGCGGGGGAAAAGCCATCAATGGGAACAATGAACAAATGAATTAATAAAGTTATGAAATCACCGAAAATGGCTAAGAAAAAGGTTCACAATTGATTCCGCTGGAGGTTGCCCCGCCGATCGAACCACCGCGTTCAATACCCATTTTATATTACCTGGGTGTGGGGGCTTTATTTCATATTTTTTCCCTCTACTACAATATATTTTTGTGGCAGGGGAGTGGGGCCCAAACAGTAGCCGGAAAACAATTCAATTGTTTCGCGATGGAGTAATTACAATTTGTGAAAATAATTGAGGCCAGCGCGGATAGTAGACATGTTTATCTGTCACAATTCCAGTGGGTCAAAGCGATTCAATTAACCGGAGCCCAAGACAATCGATTTTCTTCATGAATCGATTCATGATGATAAACCACATAACTCTGGCCATCTGTGTGAATCGGATTGGGTTGAATAGCTCTACCCCGGTGGCTTGTAATTAATGCATTTATTATTCATTATTTATTTGCTATTGATGGCCTAAGGTGTGAGGTCACCACCGACTGAGGCTTAACTATAGTTACGTATACGTAATATTTAGAAGTAGCTGCTCTGGGGCTCGGAGCTCTTTAAATGAGGCATTACAAAAAATTATCAATTAAAATAAAACATTTAAAATAATCCTAAGCCCATAGTAAATAAAAAGATTGATCATCTGAAGTGCTTAAATTATATGTTTAATAAATATTTTGTAACCTTCCTACACTTTATCCTTGTAAATAACCCTAAACTCCATTCAAATATTTATTGTTAGTTTTAATGATGATTTGTAGACTTCTAAAGTCTCTTTAAGAAATATGCAATTACCTTCAGTCACCAATCTTAGAGTAACTCTGCAAAGCTTCAATTGGTTCCTCCAAAAACCTTTCAATAACTTAGTTATTTGTTCTTCCAATAGTTAATCAATATCTTTTATTTACCATACAAAAACTGACACCATTAAACTCTACAGCTGGCAGCGCCCAGAAACTCGAGCTAATTGTTGCAACTGCACTTAACGAAGTCATCAATCGCGGGGAAAGAGTATTTCAATTTATTTCCCGCCCGAAGAAGAGTGAAAATTTGACTCAATTTGGGCAAACACTTGAAGCTGTTTATTTATTTATTTGCTTATTTATCAACACGCCATGGCAACCACCCACAAACCCGAAAAAAAACACAGCACACAAGTCCACGGAAGTTCAGGCTCTTAAGAGCGGCCGTGAGTGTGTGTGTTGGCCAAGCGAGAGCCAGCTGTTTTGCCGGTATAACAGTATAACGGCTGAGAGCCAGGAAAAAAGGTAAACAAACCGGCTGTTGCAGTTTTACTTCCGACCAGGCCAAAGAGAGTGGCTAAGAGAGCGGGCCGAAGAGAGGCCGCCAAAAATATGGCCAACTCATTCGGGGGGACTTGAAGAAAGAATCCGAATCCGTCCAAATAATCCAGTTAATTGCCAACATTTGTTACTCGACTGTGGCCACAAATTGCCTTGGAGTTTTCGGCTTTGGCTCTTGGCCACATTTCTACTACTATTTGTCCGTTTTCTGCTGCCAAAGAGCCACAGCGTAGTAGCAGCCAGCCTTCGTTTCGGCCACCTCGGGCTCACAGCCGGCGATGCACGAAAACCAGTTCGTCGCTATCTCTGCTTCTTGTTAGCCATCAACGCTTCAGCTCTGGCAGCGGGCAGAGCGTCGCTGTCTTGGCCATTTCAGTTAAGCTTTGCCAGCCGAACGAAAGAGTCGAACTCGCCGCTGCGTCTGTCTGTTAGCGTGTTCTGTCTTCCCAATTCAAACAAAGTGCCACAGCTCGTGTTCGCGTTAACTGAAATCGGAAAGAGCCTGCCAGAAATAGCAGCAACAGGAGCAGCAAGAGCCGCAGCATTACTGCAGCCGCAGCAGCAGCATCCACAGCAGCAGCTTTAAAATCAAAACACGTTTTACTCCCGCACATTGAAAACGGTAATTTGAACCCCACAAAAACCATAAAAAACCAAAACAAAACGCAAAACAAAATCGCTGAATTAATTATAAACAACGGTAGCCTGTTTGCTGGCGACTTTGCTTGCAATTTTTTAACAGGTAAATACGTAAAACAGCAAAAACCTCTCCAAAAATGTGTTGCATTAATTAATAAGAAGTTGTCAGATAAAAGTATTTGGGTTTATAATTAATTATTTAATAGTTGCAGACTTTTTAAGTGTATATTCATAATATTTTGCAGTAGCTTAAAAGTCAATTTAGTTTCCTAAAAGGAAAAACATATTTATTGAAGTTAACTAGCTAAAAACCTGTCAGTAGAAAGTGTGAAGCATGAAACAACCTTATGCATTCTTCAGAAATTTAAATGCTCAATTTGACAGCAGCTTTCCTCAATTTCCGCATAGGAAAAATCGCCTAGTGCAGGCATTTGTTTCTGTTTAGATTTTCCCTGGAAAAATCTTTTTTAAAGCCAGTGAAAATTGAAATGTGCCCGGAGTGTGTGTGTGCCTGTGCGATGGCTGCCTTCTAAACAGCCTTGAAAGCTGCCTCACAGCCTCTGTCAACCGAATAGTTGCTGCAGCATCAGCAACAGCAGCAGCAGCAACAACTGGCAACAAAAGCGTCGCAAGTCACAACAAAAGAAAACAGAAGCGGCTGTGGCAGCTGACTTTATGACGTCGCCAGGCCTGGCGTGTTAACCTGGCCAAGAGCAGCTACCTGGCTAGACGCGAGAGCTGCTGGTGCGGTGTCTATCTATCTGTTGCAACTGCGACCCAAGCGCTGCTCACCAACACCACAGCCCGAGCCGAAATGCAGTGCCCAGACTAAGCACACACATGAATTTTCGCTTTTGTTTTATGATTTTCATAAATTCTTCAACGGCAAACAAACGAACAGAAAAAGTTTATATTAAAACGAAGAAAATAGCTAAAAGCGCGCAAAAACCAGGAGAAGAAAGAGTCGCTGTGTGAGTGTTTGCGAGTGGAAAAACCGGTTGCAGTTAAGATTCTCCTTGTGTATAAATGTGTGTCTGTGTTTGGCTCTTTTTTGCGCTTGGCACAGGGCGAAAATAAATAAAAGCGATTAACTTGAGACAGTTTTAGTAGCCACTGTCCCCGCTCTGGCCCCTCCATCCCAAAAGTCCCCTAGATAAAGCCCTAATCCGCCCCGCAGTCCGGCTGGAAAATGTCGAGAGAGCTGCGGGAAAGCCAAGGGGAAAAGTTTGTCAAGTTGAAAGGAAAATGTGAAGACATTTGTTTGCCGGCTCAGTTTTTCATATTTTAATTATTCTCGGAGTTTATTAAGGGGAAGAGGAGAAGGGTTTCTTTATTAAATTATGTGGTTGTACTTCTGACAAATGATTTAAGCGATTTTTACTATAAGATAAATATTAGCTCTGTCTTAAATTTCTAATTTATTTATTTATATTCACCTTTAGTTATTCCCCACTTATTTATTTCTTTTCCTTTTTATTTCCAGTATTTTCCATACACAATTTGGAATGCAAATAAAGCCAATACAAAATAAGGATTAGATAATTTCCAACCCAAACCCGTATTGGTTTTCTTAATTTGATAAATATTTGTGCTTGTGTTATAAAAAAAAGTGTACGGCCAAGAAAAAAATGATGGAAAAATGCCTTTATAAATATTAATGTGTTTGGTTTCGAATATTTCTGTGTCGCCTTACTTTCGAAGTCGGTTTCGTTTTTGCGTGTCGTTATTTTGCATTATTAATTTATAAATTACGATTAAAAGCCCATCAAGTGGAAAGCAGCAAAGTCAAGGACAACATTGGACCCATACACAAAGTGAGTTACTGCCTGATACCTTTCGAACTGCGTTTAATTACAAGCCCGGTATTCTCTGGAGGGTCTTTAGGTAAATTTTCGAAAATTTCAATTTGAAATTTGCAATTAAATTGGATTGTGTCAACCCTCCCACTCCACACACTCCACAACACCCACTCCCCTGGATATCACTCGTGTAATGCCATCTAATCAGCATCTTTCAATTATTTAATGGATTGTATTTACACTCTCCACACACACGGCACACTCTCAGCTCACTCCCTTCAGCGCTCGGCAGCCCTTTGCAAATATCACGCATACGACACGGTATCCCCGATAAACGTGCCTCGCATGCCTGAGTGCTTCTTCTGCGCAGCGAGTCAATTAAAGTCGGTGCGAAGTGATTTTACGACTCCTATACAGCAACTAAAGTGGCGCTTTAAACTCTAATTTCAAAGGCACAAAGTGGGAACTCCCGAAAACAAATATCAACAGACGAACGCGTGCAGCATTTGCATAAAATCACGCCCCTCGCTTTATTATCGTATTTCATAGTTTTCTGCCAATGAGTTTGTGCCGACCCACTCTCGCATGTATGTATATTCAAAAGCCAATTGGGCAAAGTTTTTTATTGTGGCTGTGCATTTGCCAAATATGCAAATATGGCCAACGGAAAATATTTTTGTTTGACAATTTCTGCTGGCATTTTATCTGTTTTTGTCGCATTTTGTGGCAAATTAAAATGGCAGCGAATTAATCATAAAAAAGGCGTACAGTTTTATGCACAACATTTATTCGGCAGCTGTCGATACAGTACGGGAAGTGAGGAACATAAATTTAAGGCATTTTGTGGGGAATAAGTATATTTTATTAAATATTATTTATTGCACAAGGAAAATTAAAATATTTTAAAATAACTTTATAGCTACGAAGCTAGTGAGCCCAAATAATAATGTCTTTATTCTCTGAAGTTCATAACCTTACACCTATAGCCCGCACTGTCCACCTGATTGCATAGGCGAAAATATGCGTACAAATGAGATACGTGGGCTTCGTTTGGCTTAGGTCGAATCAACTTGATTTATGTAAATTGGAAACCGTCCGCATAGCAAAACAAAGTTATAATTGAGAGACGAGATTAAAGTGCACTTTTTGATTGCCCTAATAAATTTCTCATCGCTCGAGACAATGCTACATAAATCATAAGAAATTTAATAGTATAATGTGGGTTTCCTGTCCCCGAAATAAATATATAAAATGCATTCCTTTGCCCGGCGTAATCCTGCGGTAATCCCCAGTGGAGGAGACTGCCGGCTCGGTGGGACTGTTTTCCACTTGAATGCCGGAACAGAAATGCAATTAAAATCCACTAAATGCAGCAGAACGGAATGGAAATCGGTTGGCAGACTTCTCCGCCTCACTTCTTTCCACTCTCCCCCCTCGCAGCTAATTAATTTGGCATTAATTTTAATGCAATTGGTGTGCTTATCTCAAATGCCAATAAATCAACCCAAATGCAATACAATAACTCATATTTGCTCTCAGTCTTCGGTTAATTAATAATAAAAAAACAGTACCATTTAAAGCCTGGCCCAAAGGCGGGGAAAAAATAATGAATAAATTGCGTAGATCAGAAATTGAAGCATTTCTGCCCTGTCGAGTGGTAAATTGAAGATAATTTTTAATTATGGCCACAGTCAGTCGTCGCTACGCGCACGTTAAATTGCCTTTTAAAATTCAATTTACATTTCGGTTTTGCTTTTCCGTAAAGGGTTCAGGCCGGGCATCATTAAGTGGCGAGGGTTTACAGAGGAGTTGCCTCACTTGAAGTTGCAATATTTCACGTGCTTCAAGTTCGGGGAATAATTGTGGCTCAACTCTTGCTGTCTGCCAACTGCTCGAGCTCCTCTCGCCAAAAAAACTGATGGTCTCGACCTGGAAACCGGAGTTGGGTCGGAGTAAAAACAATAACACGCATGTGCGTAAGTCTTCGGTAACTTCGCTGGGGAGCTGGGGCGCTGGAGGAGATTCGGTGGAGATCTGCTGGAGATCTCCGAGCTCCGAGGTCTCTCGCTCTCTCGCTCGCTACAGGAAGCTGCGTGGCTTCGGCATTTAAAAACGTATTAATTCTGACGCGCCGCTGCCCGCAGTGGTTGTTATTGTCCATGGCTTAAGGTAGTTGCGTGAGCCGACACTGATGATGGTATCTGTGGCTGGGATCCGAAACCGAATCTCTGGCGTTCTGGCTGGCGTTCTTCCCTGATATAAATGCGAATAGGTTACGTCAATTTTTGCGGCGGTCTTTGGAACACTTTATCATTTTTTTCGTAGTATATTTTTGTTTTCTTGCCGCTCCTCTATGGGGCACTTCAGCTTGTTTACGAGAACACCCCCTCCAAGTTGTCGAATTCCCCCTTGTCGGGTCTGGTTCTGCCGAGGCTCTGTAAGGTCTACAACCTTGGGAGAGTTAAGTCAGCTTTTCTAGAGCTGGAGCTGGGAGCTGTCACTTCAACTTCGGAGACATGGGAGAGTTTCTCTTTGTAGGCGGGGTATGTGAGCTATAATAATCAATATAAATAATTAATAAGCGTTAGAAGATGGGGATAATAGAAATTATAATATTTAGAAAATATAATGCATGCTGCACATAATTATTTAAAGTTTTGTATTGTATTGCATTGTTTTTATACCTCAAGATTATTACTTTCTTGGAAAAAAGAGTAACCAAGTCTTTGCCTTCTACCAATCTCTCTTTGACTCACTGCTTCAGTTTAATTATTGGCGCATAATTAGCTGCTATAAAACTGATTGGTTTCTTCGTTTTCATATGACAAATGATGTGAAGATCAGAAGTCGGTCCAGCCAGTAAATATTTGCATAAATATTACATATATTAATGCTAATGAGGCATCAAACGCTGGCGATTAAGGGCCAGGCGAGAAGGCAGAAGCCAATGACCCGCAGCGGAATTAAGAGCGGAATTGATAGAATTTCTTGGTCATTTCAAGAAGGCCAAAAGCCGGCCGCCGACTGCTGTCTGTTTTGGTGTTATAAAACATTTCATTACACGATACAATTGAGTGAACGCCTTGAACTTCCGCTTCAGAAGAAGTTCAGCGCGGTTCAGAGCGGGCCAAAAGCGAACCATTGGAGTCAGAGGCTTTTTCGAGCCAGTTTGTTGGACCTTTCTTGTTGTTATACTTGTTGTTGTTGTTACTCAGTTTTTTGTTTAGTTATTTTTTATTGTTGTTGTTGTTGGGGGGAGGCAATGGAATGACAAGCCGCAGACGAAGACGAAGACGTAGACTCCACCACACAGTCCGCAGTCATTTTGTGCTGAGTTGTATCTGTGTGGCGGAATCTTCAGTTGTTGTGGTTACACGGGAAGAAATCTAGGAACAAAGGGAAAATTATACAAATAACAAGAATTTTTGAAGATATAGAAATGAAGAAACATTTTACAAGTCTTTATATTTGTGACAAGTATCAATGGACTTTTATACAATCTTAAACTACTTTTGGCTAACTTAAAGATGGTTTTATTGCTTTTCCATGCTTATATTACAAATATTTATAACATACAAAATCAGTTACCCTTTCTATAGCCTCTTTTCTCTCTCTGCATCTCTGCGAAGCCATGTTTCACACTTCAGAGGGCCTATCGGCGGCCGCAGCAGGCCAAACAAATTGTAAAGTCATAGGCAAAGACGCGACCAGCCACAAGTTTAAGAGCAAGACCAACTCGAAGACCAAAACTCACAGACCAAGTCCAAGTCCAAGTCCATGACCAACTCCGACTCCTCGGCGTGGAGTGGCTGCAGAAGGCAGAAGGCAGGCAGGCAAAAAATAAAGTTAAGCAGTACAAAAAGGCTTTTAATTTTAATTTGCATATGGCAGAACGCGCTCGAGCGGAGCTCCAGAACCGAGGCAGGAGAAGCAGAACCCAAGTATCTGTAAGATACTCGCACTCGCACTCGTACATGCAATGCCAAGTAGGAGAACGAGAACAGCCTTTTGGCCCTTCGCGGGGCAAAAATGCAAGTTAAATTTAATTTATTTCTCCACCGATTTGCCGAGCTTGAAGAGGAGGTGTTTTTTTCTGTTCTATGTTGTTCTTCACCGGAACTTGTAGAGCACAAAAGGTATAAGGTGGAAAAGTAAAAAATCTAGACAGAGAGTATTTGTTGTTAAAGAGATTTAAGATATATTCTGCTTTGTAAGAAATATTTGTAATATATATTTAAAGGGGAATTAATAGTGGTACCTAAAAAGGCTTTAACAAAAGTATTTAGTAAACATAATTCATAGATAAAAGTCTTCTTCACTTATTGAAATTGAAATTTTTTTATTAATATTAAATTTAGCCAGTTTTCTCTTTGATAAATAAATAAAAACATATATTTTAACAAAACTTTTATCATTTTAAAAATATTTAAGGCAAAAATAAACCCTAGTCATATGCAACAATCTCTGCTTCACCCGCAGGTATTTCATAGTCGAGGCCCCCAACCTTAAAGCATTCTTTCTCCTTTTTATTTTCATTTTTTTGCCATTGTTGTTGCTGTGTGAAAAATGAGCCAAAATGAGGAGTTCCAGCGCGAGTCTCACTCTCTTCTTAAGTGGGTTCAACTCTAATGACCGCGTGTGAAAATGAAAATGGAAAATGCGCTCTGCTGCCTGCCACTGGCACTGTGTTGGCGGCGGTGGCGGTGCCGGTGCCGGCGAAGACTCCACTAACTCGTCTCCCGTCTCAGCCAGTTGCGCTCCAGTGGGTTTTGCCACGGTCAAGGGGGAGCAACATGTGAACTTGTGAAAAATCGAAATTCCAATTCCGAGTTGCAGCAGTTGCAGCGGCAGGCCGACGTTGCTGCAAGCCCCTGCAAGGCTCTGGCCAACGTTGAGAAATGATTTACGCTTAAATAACATGTTGCATGTGGCAAGTATGTCGTTGTTGTTGTTGTTGCCCCGCCAACAGATCGTGAAGTTCTTCTTTGGCTCCGACTTCCTGAGCTCCCCCCGTCCCCTGGCGGCAATGATAATGAATTTTTGCCCAGGAAATAAGTTGAGGCAAAACGGGGGGGAGAGCAACTGGGAGACAGCAGGAATTAAGGGATTTGCTGTGGGATTAGATCCAGGTCAGCGGCAATCGATGCCCGCAAATTATATTCAATAACAAGTTGCCATATCGAGATTTCAGCAAATCAATTATGCCCCACAAATTGCCAAGAAAGAATCAACGAAAAACCAATGGGAAGAGAAGTGAGTTGGGAGAGACAGAACATTCCAAACAAATTTGAAGTTGCTGATTGATTTGAGGAGATAGAAGATACGGATATGAGTTTTGTGGGAAATTCACCATAATTATGGAATTAAAAGCTGGGTGAGAGTTGCATAACTGAAGCTTAGGTTTTTAGTTTTGAAAGCAAATCAAATTCTTCTTATATGAGCCTTACTTTCAAAGATTGTTAATTATATTTGGGATATATAGATGACTCTTTTAGTGAATGCTATAAAATTTACAGAAATTAAAAATAGATTCTCCTATAGAACTTGTTATTAAAATTCCAAAAACAATTGCTGCCTAATGATGTGGAAAACAATTATTCCACCCGAAAATTTGTCAAGTTTCGCAAGAAAGTTTTTACCACCGACGCGAAATTGGTTTTTAAGTTATGAAATTCCCTGGTGTTTCCCGGGAAAATGCAATAATGAAGTCATGAAAACAAAAAACCAATTGGTGACAGTCCGGGCACAAAAAAGCGCAGAATAAACGGACAGGGGACAGAGGCAAACATCTTGGGGTGGAGAGCAGTAAAAGGGGAGTGCTGCTGGAAGCACAATCAGCCGTCGACAAGCAAAAACTATTTTCGAGGGGGGAACTTGAATGACTCGGGCACGAAATGATGATGATTTCTTTCTCTGGCCAAATTTTACATAACTTTTGCCGTTCGACTCCCCGGCAAACAACTCAATTTCAAAATTTCTTTAGTCAAATGCAGCTGAAATTATTTTGTAATATTTGCAATTCACAAATTGTGCCTAAATCGTGGTTCTTTTTTGTAGGATTGAATTTGCGGATTGCATTTGCGGATTAGTTTGGCAATTTCCAAAACTGCAGCTGACAATGTAAACACGGGAAATGGCTTTCAGACAAGCCCCCGAGGGCGCGAGAGCGCTTTTAGTTCATAGAAGTTTTCAGTGTTCAGTTTTCACTTTTCAGTTGCCAGCGTTCAGCGTTCAGCTTTCAGCGAATTCAATTATTTTTGCTGTTCATCGATGTGTTTCCCCGCGTCTCTGCTTTTTGTTTAATTGAACAACGTGGCGTATGCGCAATGTTTGGCCTGTTCCGTTTTTTACGACACAATAACAGCAACAGCTGGTCATGTGTGCACATTTTTTAATGCGTGCATAAAAAGGATTTCAGCAAAAAAAACACATAAATATCCCGCTAAGTAAATAATTTCATTAGCCAAGCGCCCGAAAGAAAAATATGAAAGAGTTGTATGCCTTTTGTGTGCGGCGCTGCGGCCAACATTTTTCTACATAAATTCAGTCTGTACTTCATTTTTTCGTCATTTTTTTGCACCGGACATGGCCATAGAATTTGGGCCAAGCGCGCCCACTGACTGGCCTGGCTTTTCCGAGGGCTTTCGTGTGTGATATGTGTGAAAAATGGCCAACTGCATTGGCAGCGACACCAACAATGCGCAGTCAAATTGGCCCAAAAAAGTGACAAATGCCTCGATACAGGACCCACAGACAGACAGGCAGGCAGGCAGACAGGTAAAGTTTTCCACCTCCTCCCCCCCGAGTTGTTGCGACATCGCTTGGATAGACAGAATGCCAGCCAGACAGACGGACGGACAGTGGAACTTGGCTCGAAAAAAGCGCTCACTCTGCTTGGCACATGCCAAAATGGCAACCGCAGCGTAAAAATGCCAAAGCAGGAGCGGAAAAAAGGCGATATATATATGCATACAGCGGGAAAAAAATGCACGCAGTCAAATGCCAAATGATTTGTCAGCAATTGCTGCTGCAAAGGGTTAAGGCAGGAAGTGAAGGGGTTAACAGTGGAAAGTGCACTGCCCGCGGGGAGCCATTGAATCGGGAATCAGCAGGAAGCGGGAGAGGGGGCGGCCCCCTTTGATGATGCAGCTCATCAAAGTCAAAAGATAGTCGAATATTTGCTTGCAATTTAGACGAGCGAAGGGTGCAACGCTGCGTATACGTAATGCAAGATGAGTTAAAGCAGGAAAGTAAAGGGAATTCAAAGTAATTTCCTAAAAGAAATTTAATTAAATTAAGTGTATATTGTAAAGAAAGGTAAATTAATTAAAATATGTTATTAAATCTAATGCAACATTGCGTATACGTAATGTAGGAGGAGTTAAATCAGGAAAAGAATTCAAGGGAATTTCCAAAAAGAAATTTAATTAAATTAAGTGTATATTGTAAAGAAAGGTAAATTAATTAAAATATGCTATGAAAGGTAAATACTTTATCTTTTCCTGCATTTGCTTTTTAAATCTATTTGAAAATCCCCTTAATCCCCACTTAATGCCACATCTATTTTGCATATCGCCCTGCATTTATGTTTCAATCAACTCAAGCGATTTGCACAAGTCTTTAATTGATTCGTGTCATTAGGCTGATTGATTTCGTATTGAAGAAAATAAAAAGAAACCGAAAAGCCAAGCCAGCTGGCTGTCATTCGGTCATTAGATCAGCCCAGACTCCGCTCAACTCCGGATAGTGTCTACATCTGCGTTTCTGCAATAAATTTCGGTGTTTGGGAGTTATCTAATATGCTCGGATCGCGATTGCCAGACACAAATGACATTTGACATGTTATGCGGACGGACGCAGAGACACAAAGCCCACTTAATTGTGGTCTCGGCATATGGCAAGTTTAGGCTATCTGAATATGGGGATAAGTGGGGGGAAACGGGGGGAAACCGAGAATAAAAGAAGTGACGTTGCTCATAAATTTGTTTTGTGGCTGCTGCTGCTGCTGCTGCAATTGTTTAATTGTGGCCGAGGTCCAGCTCGCCTCTCTGATAATCGCTTTAAAAGTGACTCAACTCTTTCGGGGCTGGCCGAGTGTTTGGCAATTGTCTGTGAGTTGTTGTGTTGTTTTGTTCGAAATTATTGTCAATTGTGTGCAGCAAAAGCCGAATTAATTTCCAAACAATTTTACAAGTTTTAATTGCCACAAAAGGGTGGAGAAATATGTCGGAGAGTAGATTTTTCTGGGCAAACAATTCAGGGATTTCGGGAGGGATTTCAGGCCCTCTTTTTGGTGTTTGAAAAATCATAAATGCTGGCCAAATTCTGCGGTTGACTTATGCAAGCGACCTTAGCCAAAGGTTGGCAGCGGGGCAACCATAAAAAAGGCGAATCAAATAATCGGATTTTCTGATTTTTCCCTTCATAAACTTGCCGCCGGTGATGTCAGTCAGTCAGTCTGTCAGATCGTGATCGATGCTCGCAATTTTCATTGCTTTTTGTTATTGTTCTCCGCGCGGAATGCGACCGTTGCCCGGGGCTAGAAATCGGCTTCGATTTGACCGGGGCCAACTGTCAACGAGCCGCAATCCGCCGCCAATCGGCCAACAACTGTTAACTGTTTTGGCGGGCAATTGCAGCAGCTGCAGCCCCCCTCACCGACCTCCCTTCGCCCTCCTTGCAAAATATGGCCCATAATTCGCCAGGCTCTTGGCCCTTTTTGCTGTCACTAAGTCGTGCTGTCAGGTTTCCCATGGCTCACAGCGAGAAGTTCCCAAGACTGTGTCTCTGGTTGGATTCCTGGATTCTAACTGCTAATTGTGGGAGACTGGGAGTGCTTCCTGGATTTTCTAGAAATGTAGTTGAGTTTTATTGAAAAATAATTAAATTTTAGCCTCTAGGGATGCTTGTAAAAATACCACCAGCCACAAAAGATATTACAACTACCTGAATAAATATTTGTTTAAATAATTAAGAACTTGATAACCTTTTTCTCTCCAAAATCATTTCATTCTCCTATTTAACTTTCATTAAATCAAAATCACTCAAGTCCCAAACTAATTCCTATGACATTGCCTTAATTTTCACTCCTTCTTCTAACTAATTACCCTTCAAACCAATCCAGCAGCTGAAACCTATTTAATTGAAGACATTTCCATCTGCAGGCCATTTCCTGTTCATTAGTATTTTCACCCCCATGGAGTTTATGATTTTCTTAAATTAATTACAAATTCGACAGGGCTCTAATTGAATCTGTGTGCGAGTGTTGCAACCAACTCCAGTTGGGTCTCCAAATCCAATCTCGGCGACAAATCCGACTGAGAACTTTCTGCTGCAAAGGGGACAAGTCCGAAATGAAGATAAACACCCAGAATTTACACACACACACATGTTGCCAGGGGCAGGGAGGAGGCGTGGTCGCTTGCCAGAACTTGTGACAAACTTGGCTAACCGCCATGGCAGCCTGGCAGCAGACGGCTGCTCCCTGCTCCATGCACCATGTTTCTGCTGGCATGCATGGCGTATACGCAATATGCACAAATAAATGTCAACTTAGAAAGCGCAGCTTCCGGCGAAAGAGATAGAAGGAGAGCCCGCATTTAATAAAAACGAAAATGGAATTAAATATTCCACAACTGCTGACAAAATGTCAAGTGTAGCAATAAAGATGGGATAAAAACCAGAAAGGGAGCAGGGAGCAAGGAGCGGGGAGCGAGCAGCGTTCCTAATAAATTTACAACCCGAAATGCGGGAGAGCGCAACGAATGGGAAATTATTTAAACTCAACTCAAAAAGAGGAGTGTGCAAGGAGGAGAAGAAATTAATTTAGCAAATTTTTAATTGCTCATGTCGTTTGGCGAGGCAGCCAACGATCGCATCAAGCTTGGCTGCCGCTGGCGGCTATTTGCTTTGCCTTCTCCTCGTTTTTGCCCCGCTTCTCTTTCTGTTTTTTAACTCATTTTTCTTTGGCTTCTTCGCCGTTTTCCTCAGCCCGAAGTTGAAGTTTAAGGTCAAAGAGAGGATTTCGCGAGAGATATTCGCGTGTGTTGCCTCATCTCCAAGTTCAAGAGCAGCCTGCCGCACATATCTCTGCAGTTTATATCCATGAGTATCTGTATATAGGTATCCGTATATATTTTTCCCTCTGTTTCCAAAACAGCTTAACCCCCGGAGGAGCAGCTGTCATCTGGCTGCGATGAAAATTTTGAGTCTCGAATATTTGTTCCCCTTTTTTCTTTGAGCTGTCACGTGTGTGCATGTAAGATTTCAATTGAAAAGGCATTTCTATGGAGAGTACCTCAAGCGAAATTGATTCCTGGTAGAGACCTAGAGTGGCAGAGAGGGAAGGGAGGGCAGAACGGGAAAAGAAACGCCTCCCTGCTGTAAGCGGATATATTTTTACAGCTTGACAGTTTTGATTTCATGGAAGTGCGAGTATATTTGAACTTTTATGGAAACAAACAACAGCTGGCACGGACATTTAATTTCTTGATTCTTGATTTTCAATACAAATATAGGAAAGTGCTAGGAATATGGTTTCCCGGAATGAAGTAAACATGATTTATGACATAATTATAGGTAGTTATGCTGGAAAGAACTATTATTTACCAGGAAATCCAATACAATTTACAGCTCATAAACTAACAGTTTTATGTAAATAAAACTATGCAAAATTAAGTATAAAATATTACAGAAGTGAATCATAATAATACATTAACAGAGCCTATTAAAATATAAAAGAAAATAATTCTTTTAATGGACCAATTAATTTGAGAGGAGCTCTCTTCTGTATTTTTCATAAATATGATAATTTATTCTCCTAAGAATTATAACTAGCAATTCTAACATTTAGTTAGCCTTAGAGACTTTTTTAAATTTTGTATTATTATATTCATTTAAATACCCAAATTTTCGATTCATTAAAATCAACCTCAAAGGCATTTAATGAAATTAGCTTGGTTTAATCATTAGATTCTTGGTAAAACCGGCTTTGCCGGAATTCCAATGGCCATGACTGACTAAACACAAACCCCAATTAGTGCAGTTTGGCTTGGAATATATATCGGAAATGTTTCGCCCAAATCGGAGCACTCAACGTAAATGAGATTTAATCACTATTTGCCATTTGTGAGCGACGTGCGTCGTGTGGCGCTGTGTTTGACCTGCTCCCAAGCGGCTTAATTTGCAAATATTTTTCTGTCGCCGCCAACAAATTGCTCCTCATTGGAGTCGGTCGGAGTCGTGCTCCTCTGCCAGGCCAATGGGAATTGATCCGGAATGGCGGCTCTGCCAGGCTCATAATTCGTGAAACATATGTTCGACTGCGATTGCGACTGCAACTGGGACTGCCACTGCGGGCAGGAAGTTGGCAATTGGCCAGGACAGGCGATGGCGATCCATTTAATTACTTATGTGGCAGGATGCGAACGGTGCACCGAGTCTGGCGGACGACGGACGACTCATCGTGCCTCATAATCGAATGACCAGCTGAGGCTAATCAGCCATGAATATGGCCATTTATAAAAGCCAACCGAGAAGGGGCGCCTCTGTCCTCAGCATAAAATGCAAATTTGCATTTGCCAAAGCGATTAGTTCGTGTCGAGCAGGAGCAGTGGCAGGAGCAGGAGCATTGGAGAGCAATAAAAATATTTGCCATTGCCATTGCCATTGCAGCAGCGTTGCCTTTGCAGCAATGCAGCTGAAACAAAACTGAATTAATCAAGGGAACGCCGTCGGGGGAAGTGGCAAGTGACATCCGTTGCTCGTCAGCTTCCGCAGGCTAACAGATGCACTAGGAGAAAATAGGAGATCATAATAGCTAACAGAAATAAAGGTTCAGCCAAACTCAAGTGCAAAACCTAGTTCTGTAATTCTTATTTACCAAACTAGACTTGTTTTGCTATTTATTTTCCAGTCACAGAATTTAGAAAAAGTTCCCAAAAATAACTTTAGAATCTCGTCTATCACATACATTTTTCTCGCAGTGCCTCAACTGTATCTGTTCGGTTCTGTTCGATTTGCTGGGGGCCTCCCCAAAGACCGAACAACGGAAATGTTAAATGCCGCCGAGAGGCAACAGCTCCGCAGAGTCCCCCCTTTGGAGGGGCCCCCCGCTCGCCAGGAGCCCCTCTGTCAGTGTCCTTTCATTGATCATTGATTGAGTTTCGATTCGATTCGTTGCGATTCGTTGGGCTGTGTTAGGACTCCAGGTTGGTCCAGGACCAGGACCAGCACCAGCACCAAGCCAAGGCTCAGGTCTGTTCGCATTACCATTTGCCGGGATTCCCGATGGCGACTCCCTTCGGGCTGTTTGTTCTTCTCCTTCTTTTTTTCCTTGTATATTCTGCTGAATAGACATGTTGGCCATGTTTGTTGACCAGCTGAGGGGGGTCCCCCCCTTTAGCTACTTAACTACGCCCCTGTCTGGGGGCCCATCTGAGTCGCAGAGTGTGAGTGTGTGTCGGTAAGTGACTTGCGACATAAAGTGCTTTTATTGATGTTCATTTGGTAGGGCAATTTGTAGCATTTTGTGACATTTATGCGTCTGGGCCATTTAAATGCCATTATGCAATTTGTTGTCCATCTGTTTGGTTTTCTGACTAGTGGCAGGGACCTAGGGGGGCGGATAGTCAATGACCCCGTCCGATTAAGTGGAAATTCTAGTTTAATTGTCAAAGATATTCAGAGTGTTTGTCTGTCGTGTAAAGCTGATGATGAGCTGGCTGGTTGGGAGAATGAAGCATAAACAAGTCAAGAGCTAAGAAATCAGGTTAATAATAATGGAATTTATGGGGGAATAGAACCAGCTTTGCTTTAGTTAATCAACTTTGAATAGGATTCTGAAATACTTTATGCAAATTATTGGGGGAGGGAGGTGTTTGCTGAGATCTTCTATTTTGTTAAGTGAGATGAGCTGGGAGTTGGGTTAAATATTAAATATATGAAGAAGGAGGAGTCCCACTTTGACAGAGAATATACTATTTGTTATAGTTTTTAATTTAGTGGTAGGGATGATTTTTGAAATTAAATTACCCTTAAAATTCGGATACAGAGTAACTTTACCTAATTAACGAATGATTTATGTGCTTAAATTCATACATATTCCGTTCTCCATCTAAATTGGAAAGGAAACTCCAACAAATCGAGTGTAAATAACTCATTTTCTTCTGACAGATCAGTTAACAAGCCTTCGCAACTCATTGCGAATCGATTAGGCTTACACATTCAATTCGCACAGGCCGAGTGCATAAATTACACATCTCACTTTATTTCAGTTATTTATTTATTTCGGTTTTTTGTCGACAGTTCAGCTTTCAGCACTCCGAATAACTGACCTGCCGCAACCTGAATTTGTTTTTGTTTTGTCGGATTTTGTTTACGAATAAAAAATGAGCAGCAGCAAACGCGAACGTCACTTGCTTTAAATATATTCCGTTTTAAATTACTGAAATACATTTTTTCGACCGTGTTTTTTGGGTCTCTTGTTTCGTATCTAGGCGCTACACATTTAGGAGTAGAAACGGGTTTCTCATAAAGCGGCAGTTGGGCAATCTCGGCTTCGGTTTGGCTTCGGTTCTCTCCCACTGCAGTTCATATTCATTAATTTATCACCGCTGCCGCGGGTTGGGCAACTCACCTATAGCTCAGTGTATATTGTGTATAAGTACCAGCTACCAATTAAGTGTGAAAAACCTTTTTCACTCGCCTTTATTTCGGTCTTTTTGGGTGACTTGCGGCCTTGCCGCGGTGCCAGTAACAGTTACTGTCACACAGAGTGTGTTGCCAAGTGGCAACTGGTTAACTGGTTAACTGGCAACCGCAACGGCAGCGAGCTTCGGTTTTGGATTACAATGAAAAATGGCTTAAAGGCGTCTGCGGAAATGCCCCGGCAATAATGATGGAGTTGGGGTTCAATTCCTGAAGGAGATGCCACAGTGAAAGGGTTCGGGGCTGGGAGCCCTAATGAAGGTTGCTTTCGCTGGCGATAAATTAAAGCAATTTGTGAGTGCTCGACATTCCTTGCGGGTTTTATCAGGGGAAGTTACTTCAAATATTGGTTTATGCCAAGGAATTTAATTTATTAATTTATGGAAAATTCCCTGAATTTCGAAGGATTCTCAGCTGAACCTTTGCCTGATTCCTGACATGTGTTTAATTTTTGATCACCATAATTTGATTGCGGATTTTACTTGGGAGTTTTCCCCAAAACTATTTCGTAGAGACACTTTCCCGAGCTGCAGCACTCCACTTGGCCCCCACTTAGCCTTGTTTTTTCCTTCTCCCGAATTTTATTTCGTATTTTTGTTTGCTTCCCTCTCGATGAATATTTTATTCGCAATTGTCTTTGCCGGCTTCCCCCTATCTCTCCATAAATTTCACATTCTCCTGCTCGCGCCGCGCTCTGTGTTCCGAATGATTTAATATGCAGAGTCGTAAATTCCATTCAAAAACTTTTTGGCACTTAAATCTCAGTGAGTATTTTTCAATCTTTTTTTGTTAGTTTTGCTTGTTGCGGTGTGTTTGTTGTGGGTGCGAGTGTGTGTGTTTTTTGCACCTCTATCTTGGCGTTACGTGAGTTGAGACTGCGACTTTGAAGGGGGAAACAAATCAATGTCTCTGGTGGAAACCCGCCGAAGGATCCCGCCTCTCGGCCCCTTTCTAATCCATCGATGAAATTGCATACGAAATCCGAGTGTGTTTTCAGGGGCGGTGGTAGCATTAAAGGGATTTGGGGAGGGGTTTTGTGGGAATTTTAAGGAAGATTTTAAAGGGGTGATTGGGGGATTTTTATGTGTTTTTTTCCATATGTAACTCTTTCTTTTGTTTTATATAGAGAACATTTTTATTTTGAAAACTAGTTTGGGAAACACGAATCTAGGCTCCGAAATGCCATCACCTCATCTCTTCTTTGCCTAAATTGATTTCTGACAACGTAAACGTGCCCACAAAATAATACTTTTTACCCCAAGGCAAACAGCTTCCCTTTTAATGTCCTCCAAGGTTTGGTTTGCGTTCCCCAACAAACCCCCTGCATAATCTCCGCCCCTGCAATCTCTGTTTGTTTTAATATGCGTTAAGCGTGGCTGCCACCGCCGCCGCCACCGTGGTTGTTTTCCCAACATGCCACACTTCGATTTAGATTTTCCACCCACCGCTCCTCCTGCTGCCTGCCGCCCCCGCAGCACTAAAACTTCAGGAAAATGCATTTGCGGTTAAAGTTTTCTTTTTTTTTTGTTTACATTGCCATTTTTCCCCATTTTTTGTGTGTGTGTTTTCCAGTTGCATTTGTCACAAGTTGTTGTTGCTGCCGCTGCAGCCGCTTCACTGTTTGTGCAACGTGTTTGCGGCCGTGTTTGCCGAGCTTTAGCCAGGCCGAAGTTTATTTTCAATTTCAGTCGAAAAAATAATATCTTGTTTGCTTTCGCTTTTCGGAACCGAATATCACATATGAGTTAAATAAATAAAAAGTGCAGGCCATAAACAGAGTGGCTTTGTTATTTGAGCATTAAGAATGCCAGTAAATGTGGGTTTATGGTTTATTAAAATCATTTAAGAGGGTTTTACAGTCAGTGCAGTGAAATATGAGATAAAAACACATAGAGCAGCAGCAAAGATTAAGCCAGGGAAACATTGATATACGATTGATCTTAATGATTAATACAAATTCGTTTTTGTGCATTCAAAGTAAGTACAATCCTTAAACCATAGAATACTGGTTTTTTATTTCTAAAATAACTAGAAATTACTCAGAGGACGTTTTTATTTAATGCTCTCATATCAGTTGCGCCTTATAACTTTTCCTTTGAAGCTGCTGGGGCATCCTTAAAGTTATTCGACTCAGCCAAGTGCGCACTCAAAAGACGCAATTTATTGGCCATATTTATTATAAAACATGGAGCACCCAAATGAGAGGGGAGCGGGGACAGAACGGAACTGAAGCGGCGGCGGAAAATCCGTAGAAAAGTGTCCACCGAAGAAAAAGAAAATATCAAAAGGCCAAAGTCTCGCCTCGATGCGGTTCGTGGCTGCCTTGTTCCGACTCAAGTCCAAGTCGCCGCAAATTGTGGCAAGTTGTGCTGGGCTCCTCCTGCTTCCTCCTTTTAATACTTCTGCCACTTTTTGTGGCGTGGCGATTCCTCTAAAAATAGCTTTTCCACACGCTTTCAGTGTGTTAAAAATAACATAATATTTTTCATAGTTCTTATAGCTGCTGCTGCTGCTGTTGCACTTTGCGCTCAAATTGAAGAAGTGTGTTGCACGCTTGCGTGTTGGCAAAAAGGGTTAGCGGAGGGTGCTTGAAGCTAATAGTTAATAAAATGCCAGAACTTTAAAAGGCAGTCGCAGTGGCAGTCGCAGTCACAGTCCCCTTCCGCGCCGTTCTAAGCCTTCCCCCTTGGCCATAATCAAAGTCAACAGCAAATGTACCTGTTAGCATGCTTAACACACTCACACACACTCGCACACACACCTGTACGTGCAGGTATGTGTAGGTACGTGCACCTGCCTGCGACTTGGCCTGACTTGAGGTTGAGTCGAGTTGACTTTGCCGCCTGTCATCCAGCCTTGGCAGAGGGTATTATCATTCTGGCTCGGGGTTGGCATAACCAAGTTGAGTTTGGGCCAAGTCAGTTAAGGTATAAGTTGTAGTCACTAATTAAATAACTTAGTAAAATAAAATAATTTTAAATTATTAAATATAAAGCAGAGATTTTGGGAAGTGAAAGTACATATTAGAAAATAAGACAGAGTTTGGTGTCAAGTGGAAAATACAACATTAAAAGCATTTATTTAAGCTTTAAACTATTTTTAACAAACTACATTTAATAAATTTAAAGAATTGAATATAAATATATACAATATTTCTAAAGCCTATAAATGTTATAAATATAAAATAAATCTTTAAGAGAGTGAATGCCTTACAAAGTCAAGTGCAGAGTCAGAAATAAATCTAAAAGATAGTTTTTGAAGCTTAAAACTATGTACCTCATATAATAAATTAAAATTTGTATATTAAATTAATTAAAAATTTAAAATAAACATTACTTCCCTGCGTTTAAAGCCCTAATTACATCCCCTGGCTAGGGTATTCCCCGCTTCGTTGGCCGGATACTGACCTTTCCCTTACGGCTTCCGCTCCTTCTCACCTGTGTGCCCGCTGTCTGTGGCAGACTTTAATGCCTGCGTGTCATGAATGGCATCGCAATGTTTCCACTTTGGGCGGCTGCCAGCCGCACAGACACACCAGCAGGCAGCAGGCAGCAGCACATATGTGCGGAGTTGGCTGATAAAATTATGACATATGAAACTTTGGCTGACATCGGGCTAAAGTCCGGGCAAAAAGGCATGCAAAGCTGTCTGCCTTTTGTTTTTTTCGGCTCTTCCCTCTTTCGGTTTTTGCTTTGTATTTTTTGTTGTGCCCTGTGTTTCGTTTCTCGTTCTTAGCCACGATTCCTGGGCTCCTTAGCCATAAACATGCACACAACATGGCCTGATAAAGCGACTCTCGACCGAGCTCCTCAACGGGCACTTGATTAAAGTGACTCAGAAGCCGGGGAAGGGCGTTCCTCGCCGGTCACGGCATTTCCCAGGTAATCCTGTGGCAGCCACAAAACGTTAATGGCCACTAGACACATTATCCCCTACGTTGCGTATACGCCACATGGGCGTCGTCAGCTCGAAAGTTGGCGAAAGTAACGAAGGTCGAAGGTGGAAGCAGGGGAGCGAAAGGTTGCCCCTCGAGAGCTGATGTTGTCATTGTCATTGCACATTTGGTCTTTTAATTAAAATGAAATTAACCTGCAAGGGTTTCTCCGAGAATCTCTTTTTCGAGTGAGAGACTGCGAGTGCGAGTGTTCGGCCACAGTTTTAATATAAATTGTAATAAGTTATAAATTGCTCTGCGGCTGGAATGCAATTAAGGCAGGTGTGAGTGGGCGTCGGAACTTAATTCATGTCGTACAATAATGTGGAAGAGAGGAGAAGCCCAGTTGATTGGTTGTTCTGCTCATTAATTGGAAATTCATGTCTTCAGATTGCTGAGAAGGGTGGAATTTTTAAGTATTTTCCTTTATTTTTGGTTTGTTAATTATTATTGTAATTTTATTGAGGGAAAGGGATTTCTAGATGACCTGGTGAGTGAGGTAAAACATAATTAAAAGCATAGTTAATTTATATTTATCAACCAATCTTTGGTATTATTATATTTAAACATAGTTTTTTGTTTGATTTTTAAGTAGGGAATATAGTATTAAGATCTAAAGTTTCCATTTACTTCAAATCTTCAAAGTTGCAACTTACTCTCCCTGTCCAGTAAGTACTTTCTTCGGGCTCTCTCATTATACTGGTTTTTCTCACTCTCCTCACAGAGATTAAACTAACAACTATTAACCCTTTCTTCCCCCTCCTATATCCCTTATCTTTTCACACCATATTGCCATCTGATGGCATTCTTTACCAGCACAACACAAAAATTCTATTTCCTCGCCCTGAAGAATGCATCTCTCCTCTGCTCTCCCTAGGGAATTCGCGGGACAAGTTGATGATGATCCGATTAAAACTCTTATCAGTTAGTTATTCCGCCCGCCGAGTCCAGCAACTTAGATTGCCCATGAAAGCGGGCCGGGGGATGGGACTCCAAAAAGAGAGTGGAGGGAAATAAATTCTGTTAACAGCAAGGGCAACACGGCACACAGAAAAAGGGGCAGCCACCAAGTCCGGCAAAAGGCGCAACGAAGCGGCAACAAAGTTTCAGTTTCAGTTTCAGCTCTTTTTATACATCTTTTATTTTTTTATGCCGAGAAGGGGGTGCGAGGGCCGGAGGTTGAGTGAAACAAAAGCCCGACCAGGGCTACAAATTTCGCAGGCTTTGAATAAGTTGGCTTTTTGTTTCGCGCAGCCCCGGCTCGGCCCATCTTATAAATAAAAACATATTTATGCAAGGCTAAGACCAAGGATAAGGATGATCCTTTCCAAAACTGGCGGATAAGTGCTGCAGCAACTTTGGCCCAGGGAGCGAGGGACAAAGGGACAAAAGGGGCCCGGCTCCGGCTCCGGGGCTCTGGCCCGGATGGAGACTGGCCGGCAAAGTGGCAATTTTTATGTATTTATTTTCCTCTCCCGGCCTGCGGCGATTGCAACTGCGGAACGAAATTTATTGCAGGTCGCGACGCTTTTTTGTAATTAAATGTTTGGTCAGTGGGCAAACTTTAATTCTGCTTTGTTTTCCCCCTCGTTTTTGTAGTTTTTGTTTTATTTTTATGTGCAAAAACAATGTCTTGCTTGCAACAAGCTTCGGCCGCATCAATTTCGTAATAAATTCTCAGAGTCCGAAAAGAATACGAAAAGAGGAAGGTATTTGGCCTTGATTGTGGGCGTGGCTCTGCACCGCCCCTTTTTGGTATTGCAAAAAAGTTCTTTCGAAATGCTCAGCATAATTTATTTGCTTTGTTGTTGCTGCTGCAGTGGTTCTCTGGTTTTTTGTGTATTTCTTCTGAAAACGCCCTGGAAACATGCAAATTAACTACAATTTTGATTTTATTTATTCCCCCGCTGGAACCTCTACATAAGTGGACAGCAGAGGTGGAGAGAATAGAGCTGGAACGGGTTTTGAGAAGTTGTTTTTTAGGGATTAAAAATATGAAAAGATTTGGTTGGGAAATAAATAAAAATAATATATAAATGCGTTTGCTTAAGATAAATGCCAGTTAAATTGTTTAACAGATAAGATGATGGTAGATAAATAATATACAATATAATAATAAATAAATTATTATTTTGAACCAAGTTCTACTACTATTCTGAGCCTCACTGTGTTCACCGTGTTTGCCTTCATCGAATGCAAAATTTATGCTTTTGTTTGGTTTTATGTGTATATTCTTTCGACTCCTCCATCGAGGCATAAACATGGCTGGAATCTTTTGTTTCCTCTCCTTTGTTTTTATTATGTTATAAGCCACTAATTTCGCTTAATTATGGCTTTTCGATTGTCATTCTCCGTATCACAAGGGGCGGGCCTGAAGAGTCCCAAAGAATTTGCCACTGATGTCATAAGTGTGCTGGGGTTTGGCTGCGAAACCAAAAACAAACAGAAACGAACGTAAACAAGAGGAAATGTTTATGGAAACAGTTTGATATTTACCTAGAATCGAGGATGCATGATTTTCCTGGTACACATTTTCATTTTCCCATTTTCCCTGCGTCAGCTACAGTTGTTGTATATTTTCATTGAATTTCAAATGCTGAATGCTGCCCGCTGCATTCATATACAAATGTGAATTTTCCGATGCTCATTGTTCGTTCTCTGTAAAGGGGAAATTGAAAATGAAAATTTGACTGCCTGACTGGCTCTGTGCTGACTCCAATTGTATTCAAATATTTCCGACATAAATTATCATTTTGTGAGCCAAAGTGCACGCTGCAGCGGCTGTTTTCATTTATTTTTTCGGAGTGTATCCATGTGAGCAGCGGCCTTGTTACTAATAACCTCAATATGAGCTACAGCCTCCGCCTCCGCCTGCGCCCCCGACTGGCCCCGTTTCAGCCATCATCTTCTGCCATTTGTTGTGGGGTAAAAGTCTTCGGGGGGTTCTCATGTTTCGCTCGCCGAGAGTTTTCCCTTTTTCGGTTTCACTTTTCACAACGCTGAGAGTTGGGTTCTCGGATTCGGACTCAGATGCATGACGACAGCAGCGAGGGGAGTGTGAAACGTTGGCCAAGACGAAGGCCTGCTCATGGGGCGGCTGGCTAATTAGAGTACAAATCTGCCTGCCAAGCTCCAGCGAGCAAGGGAAAGTTTCCCTCGTACTCGTCGGTAGCAGGAGAGACGCATACTCTAACTGGCAAGCTGCGTGCCATAACTGTATGCAGATAAATGCACAGATCGGCGATGGGAGCCACCGCAAATTACAAACAATTTAGCCAGAACCGTTAGCCGCGTTCATTAGCCGTCCGGCGAATTTCCTGCATCTGTGCCACAGCCATCTATCTGCCGGCCATCTATCTGGTCCATCCAGATCCCCAGCATCCCATCTGTCCCATCAATATAAATATATATATAGCCCCTTCCCATATCAGTTACAAATTGTATCGAGTGCAATGCATAGAATTTATTGCTTCCTGCCAGCGCAGGCGATGCCCAAACCCAAAACTCGGCACGGGACTCCGGCCTCGGGACTCGGGAATCTGGACTCCAACTCAAGCCAAAAACTGAAAACTGAAAACCGCCGACGAGGCAAACAGCAGCTGCTGAAGCTCAAGCTGTGGCTCTGGACTGGCAATTATGCCATTTGACATAATTCATAACTGCGGCAGCAGCTGAAGGCACTGGAGAAAAATTGTACAAGAAATTTGTGGAGAAATGTTTATAAATTGAAAAGTAATCAAAAAGATATTTTAATTTCCTTAAATACAAAGGTAAAAATGATTTACCATACCAGAAATAATATTTCACCAATCTTATATGATAGAAAAATATTTAAAATCCCTAATCAACCCCTAGTACATTTATTTATATTTTTCCCTGTGCATTAATCGTTTAATGCAACCCGTTTTGGCAGCAAACTCTGATTCCCGGCCTTTGTTATCATCAATTTATGCGAACGAAAGTTGTTTGAACTGCGTCTTGGCTGCAACTGCAACTGATGTTGCTGCTGCTGCTGCTGCCGATGAGGATGATGATGGTGAAGGCGATGAGTATCGCTGGTGGTTACATGAGGGAGCTGGGGAACTGCCACGAGGAGCAGAGGCTGCGGTTTCCAGCAGGAAGCTCTTCCTCCGCCGGCTGACCACGTTGCCGCGGCGGCACACATACTCGGGGCTCGTGATTCTCCTGGGAATCAGGTTAGCTCTTGGCTCTCGGAGGGAGAAACCATATTTCTTCGCTTCTTAATAAATTGACAAAAGTTTGTCATATGCATTGTTAGCCGAGAGAGCCCCCTGGGCACCATTCTGGCCACATTCCCTGCTTGGCTAGTGAGTTGGCCTATTTAACCGCCAAAAGCGGTGGGTGGGTGGCTCTGGGTCGCTGGTCCTGGGTCTGGGACTGCAAGCTGCAACTGCCGTTTTGCTGTTTTTGATGAACTTTGTGGCAACTGTGAAAATTCCACTATTTTTCCCTCTTGCCAATATTTTCTCCCCTTTTCTTCCGGGTATTTTCTTTATGCTTTGCCCTGTAACCCTAGAGGTATTCCCAGTTATATGGGTTACAGACAGGTAAGGGATTTCAACTGGTTTATTTTTGTTAGTTTAGGTTATAAAATACCTAAACAACCTGTAAAGTTACTTAAAAGGCAGAAATGCCTACGTAACCCTCAATTTATATTAGAAAATCTGGTTAGTTACTCATTATTCCCAGACCTCCCTCTCCATTTTCAAACGTATTTGTCCTTCGTTTTTCCCTGGATTATCTTTGAGGAAGTCTCCCCAACTTTGCTTTATGAATTGAAACTTGCGCACAAAGTGCATTTGAAAACTGTTGGCCGCCCAAAAGAAACTCCTCTTGATTGTATGTAAAAGAATTTAATTAAAGAAGTACCGAAACTCTGGGTGCGTCTGCTCTCTGTTTATCTACGGGGTGGGGTGGAAAATAAAAGGAAAATGCAGTGGCAACTGAGTCTAATTACCTGTGCATAAACTTTTCCCTCTCCCTCATATACATATTTATTTCTGTGCCAAATTTCGCAGAATTACTGCGAGGTTTTCAGTTGTTTTGCGAGCATGCAACACGGTGGTGTGTTCTAGTTGTTTATGCATTATTCACATATTTATGCTGCATGCTCAGTTGCTGTTTCTGTTTCAGTTTCAGTTTCAGTTCACTGGCAGCGCTGTCGAGGCTTTAGTCGGGCTTTGGTCTCTTCTGGGTTTATTTTTACTTTCCGCCTGCGAATGCAGCTGAAAATGTGCAAATGTGGCACATGACGACGGCACAGTTTGCCATCAACAAAAGGAGAAAGGGCGCGCTGCCTCTTCATATTTGTTTGGCAGAAAACTTTTCACCATTTTCCCCTGGCCTCTCTAGCCAAGAATTTTCACTTTCCATTGCATGCCAACATGCAACATAGCCTTGTTACTGATTATTGTTATTTGTCAATGATTTAATTCTGATTCAACTTGATTGGCAGACACTCGAAAGTCTGCGCCAATCATCGGCAGCAGCAGTTCAAGGTTGCCAGTAAACAAAGGCTTTAAGCCGGAGACCTTCGATCATTAAAAGTTTTTTGATACTCCGATTTCTGAGTTACAAGCCAAATAAATCAAATCTAGGTCTTTCGGTCCAAAACTGCATTTAACATGCATGGCCGCAAAACTAATTACCAACTGAAAGTGTCAGCCCGGAGTTCGCTCTCCTAGTTCAAGTGTCAAGTGGAAAAAGTTTGCGCCAGTGGCAGAAAAATAAATACAAAACGTAAAATAGCCAGCGTTGGACCTAGAATACACTCACATGTAACTTTAAGTGCGGCAGACAACATGAAACATTTACAGCACTCGAAAAAAGTAGGGGTAACCACCATAAAAGGGGCTGCCTCAACTGAGTCGAGTCATTCAATACCCTAGGAATATTAGTTGCAGGAGTGTAAAAACCTCTACCAGCGCTGAAAGCGATAAATAAAATCCATCTGCCAGTTACTCCAGCCCCATAAAAATATAGGTCACATAAAAAAAGCAACTCATAAACTATAGAGCAAATACGGATTCCGCAAAGGGCGTAAAAAGGGGTATAAAACGGCCGTAAGATATTAAAAATGTATATGTACACAAGGCAAACAAGGAGACGGAGGTGCACTGAAAAAATAATATAACCCTTGAAAGATTTGAATTTTTAGAGATATTTTTATTTAAACACTTCTTGGACAAATCAAAGTTTTAAAATCTCATAACTTAGTCAAAAAAGCAGTAATTTCAATTTGGAAAGCTGTGTAATGTAAGTTTTTATTAGGCCTATAAATCTAAGTACTTAATTTAAAATCTAAAAAAATAAAATTTTTTTTTAATTTTTACCCAACATTTAACTTTTTAACCCCTTATAAAAATTTGAAAAATTAAAAAAAAAAATTTTCAAATGTTAATGGCTAGATCGAATCGGCTGGTGATGCTGATCAAGAATATATATGATTTATGGGGTCGGAAATGACTCCTTCACTGTTTTCTGTGCTTCTGACTGATATTAAAATACCCCTAAAGGAGAATTAAATCTTAAATATTTATCCTCCATAATTTTGGGAAAATTAAATCTTAAAAATAAAATAACTAAGCCAAAAATACATTAATTTGAATTCGGTAAACTGTTCTGAGTTAGTTTTTATAAGGCTAATAAAACTGCATACTAAATTTCAATTTATTTTCAAATTAATTTTTTTGGTTTTTTTTTTTGTTGCAATTTTAACAATTTAATCCCTTAAAAGTTTCGAAAAAAATTTCAAATTTTTTTTCAAATGTTAATGGCTAGATCGAATCGGCTGTTAATGCTGATCAAGAATATATATGATTTATAGGGTCGGAAATGACTCCTTCACTGTTTTAGAAGGGTATATACATTTTAATAGCCCACGAAGATTGTTTCACATGTTAATAATTTTCTAAAACAATTCTAAAAGAAAAATAAAATTTAAAACGAATACAGTTCCTTGTCAGTTGTATTTCTTTAAAAACACATAAGAAAATACTTTACTTACACAGTTAAATTCTTGTTCCCCTTGATAGCCCCTCCAATCGCTGCTCACATTAAGTAAACAATTTAAAAACCATAAATACGCTCAAATTAAAACGATCTTGTATGTCCTTCTTAATAGTATCAGAAATCGATTGTAATGTATAGTTTTAGTTCTGCTTAAATTGTCCATTGTATTCTTCTCTGTTTTTTTTATCAATTTCCCGGCCATAAGCTGTCAATTTTATGGCCAAAAGCGGCGCTTCTCTTTATGAGTTTCAACACCCATTCCCCAAAACATGGTTCTCCCCTCCGCGTTTCGCCGCAACGCACTAAAACTAAATTTATGTTGATGATTTTGTGTGCGGCGTCGGCCTATTGCCAGAGCTCCGAAGCTCCAGAGCTCCAGAGCTTCGTGGCCAAAGTCATGGACATGGACTCTTGCTGGCGGCGCACGCAGACAGAAATTGGCAGCCAAAGTTGGTAGGCTATACATATATATAGATAGATATATTTATATATGTATATATAGGCAAGGGGAATCCATGGACAATGCAGTTTTGAACCGCGCGCGCGGTCATTGGACTTGCTGCCCACCCAAAAAGGCGGCACTAAATTGCTTTGAAATGCCGTTAGAACAATAATTGCGCGCACACCATACTGCCATACTGCCAACATATGATTGGATCGCGGAGATAGACCAGCGTTTTGCCAATTTATTGAGTTGTAAAATTTTGCAGACGGCCGAGTGCAGCGTATTAAAAATAAATAAATTAAAAGATGTAAGCCAG
>VNJV01011743.1:0-16704 GCA_008042635.1 Drosophila nikananu
GATGTCTTGCTTAGCTCGGCGAGATCCGCAAGGGTGGGAGAGCCCAGGTATGCAGTCTTCTTCTGCTAGTAGGTGAAGAACGGTCTCCTCCTCCTCCTCATACCCTACAGCTTCTACAAAAGTCGTTATGGTGCACCGACAGCCTGGAAGCATGCGTTCCAAGTAGCCAGTGACCAGTAAGAGCCCTAACGGCAAGGGCGCAGCTTTCCCAGCTTAAAGACAATAGCTCCTTGGAGCGTTTCGCTGATCGGCGTGGCCAGATCATTCTAGCGTGGTGGCAGGTGATTAGGTTTTCCCATTTCCTGTCCGCGAGGAGATGGAAGTGTTCCCTAAGAAGTAATCTGCGAGATGCCATGGGCATGTCAACTAGCTCCCTCTCCGACTGAAGAGGGGAGGTTGTACCCTGCCGGGCCAGCTCATCGGCAGCGCAGTTGCCCTCGATGTCCCTATGTCCTGGGACCCAGATGAGGTGGAGGTCGTACTGCTCCGCCATCTCGTGAAGAGATCTGCGGCAGTCGTTGATGGTCTTCGAGTTAGAAGAAATAGATTCGAGTGACTTCAGAGCAGCCTGACTGTCAGAGAAAATGCCTACGGGAGCTCTGACCCGTGTCGGGTAGAGTTGATCAAGGGCTTCTTTGATGGCGTAAACTTCCGCCTGAAAGACGCTACAGTAGTCGGGTAGCCTAAAAGAGACGTTTAATCCCAGGTGCTCAGAGTATATATCTCCTCCTACCCGGCCGTCCAATTTTGAGCTATCCGTGTAAATGTGAAGGGACCCTAGGGGTCAAGGGGGTCCTAGGTTCCAATCCGTTCTGTCGGGGATGTATACCTGGAAGGGTGTGATAGGGTGTTCTACGGGGACACAGTAGTCAGTGTCTCCCTCAGTGAGGTGTGGAGCAGAGCCGAGGTTCGTATGTCCGAGACTCGATCTTCTCCACAGGCCCGCGCCCTTCAGCCTTAGTGCCGAGAGTGACGCGGTCATCTCTCCCATTATTTCAATTGGGAGGATGTCCAGGAGAACGTCCAAGGCGTCTCTCGGAGTTGTGCGCAGGCCGCCTGTCATACAGATCTCAGCCATGCGTTGGATTTTTCTTAACTTGCCCAGGCAGGTGGACCGCTTTAGAGCTGGCCACCAGACTGCCACTCCGTACAGGAGTATCGGGCGAATGATAGCCGTGTACAGCCAGCGGACTATTTTTGGGGTCATTCCCCATTTTAGCCCGATAGCCTTGCGGCAGGTGTAGAGCCCGATTGTGGCCTTTTCGGCCCTCTCGTCTGTGTTGAAGCCCCAGTCTAGTTTTTTGTCCAGGATTAGACCTAGATATTTGGCCTGATTTTTAAGGGGGAGAGGTATCCCGAAAAGCTTAGGAAGTATTATTTTGGGTATTTTGTATTTCCTTGTAAAAAGGACCAGTTCGGTCTTCGCTGGGTTTACTCCCAGTCCGCACCTGGCAGTCCAATCCGCCAGGAACCACAGACTATTGCTCATCCTGTCACAGAGGGTTTGCTGGAATTTTTCCGTAAATGCCAAGGCAACATCCGCGTAGGCCACAACTCGACAGCCACCCTCCTCTATGCCCTGGAGCAGTTCGTTGACTGCCCCATTCCATAGGAGAGGGGAGAGGACTCCGCCCTGGGGTTTGCCCCTATTGACTTGTCTGGAGATGGTTGACCCCCCCAGTGTTGCCTCCACCGTTATGCTTCGCAAGATCCGGTCAATGAGACCCTCCGAGTGTTGATCACTTCCCAGCTTAGTCAGCGCTGTCGTGATTGAGCCTGGATCGATGTTGTTGAAAGCGCCCTCTATGTCCAAGAAGGCGACGAGTGTGAACTCCTTTTCGTGGAGCGCTTTTTCTGTAATAGTGGTAAGCGAATGGAGTGCTGTCTCTGTTGATCTGCCCCTCCTATACGCATGTTGTGATCCTGATAAGGATGAGTGGGGAATGTTAGTTCTGAGGTGCAGACTGATGAGTCTCTCCAGCGTCTTGAGTAGAAACGAGGAGAGGCTTATCGGCCTGTTATCCTTAGGCGTGCAGTGTGATGGCTTGCCAGCCTTTGGGATGAATACAACTTTCGAGCGGAGCCATCCACTAGGAATGACCGCTGTGTCGAGAATAATCGAAAAGATCATTCGAAGCCAGGACGTGGATAGCTCATCTGCATAGCTGAGCTGCGCAGGTATGATGCCGTCCACCCGGGATTTATACGGGCTGAAACTGTTTACTGCCCATTTGATGTTCCTATCAGTAAGAATGTATGTCATTTCAGACGGACCCCGCCGTGTCGGGGGGTTAGGTGGGCTGCTCTGAGAGGAGCTAGCGGGGAAGTGAGCATCCAGGAGAACCCCAAAGGTTTCCTGCCTCGTGGTCTTCTTGAGGCAGCCTAGTTCCCTACACCACCATGGTGGCTTCTTTCCAGTCTTCCCCCCGTTCCTACTACGAGGGCTGGACCTATCTAGAGCCGTTCTACAAGCGTCGGTGAAAGTTTTAACGAGTCGCTCCAGCCCCTCCGGACAGTAGTCCGAGTGGGTTGGGGTTGGAGGCGACTTAAGGATCTTACTTAGCTGGGATCTATATTTCTTCCAGTCGGTCCTCCGGGGGTTCCGAAAGGTGACTGGATTGAACCTATCGAAGCTCAGCGTAAATTGGATATACCTACGGTCGGAGAATGAGTGCTTCTCCAGCACCCTCCAGGACTTCATGGTGTCCTTTAGGGATTCAGAAAGAAGGGTGATATCTAAGACCTCCCTACGGTTCTTGGTAATAAAAGTGGGTTCGTTCCCCGAATTTCCCACCAGCAAGTTGGATGCAAGGATAAAATCAAAAAGAGACTCACCCCTGTCGTTGGAGTCAGTGCTGCCCCACTGATGGTGATGGGCGTTGGCGTCGCACCCGACGATTAGGCCAAGGTCCAGCCTCCTGCTGTCCTCGGTGACTAGCCTCAGGGTTGGGGGGATGGGGTCCTGGTCGTGCCCCAGGTATGCTGAGCATATCCGGATGGACTCGTTTGGTCCCTCTAGACATGCGGTTATAATGTCTTCATTGCAGAAATTGGAAGCATGAAAAGCGTTAAATCTTTCTTAGCGAGTATGCAGGCTCGCGATTTACCTGCTGTAGGGGCTGCGTACAGCCTATAGTCGGCTGCCCTCAGCCCTAGGATTCTGTCGCCACAGATCCAGGACTCCTGGATGAGGACACCGTCGATACCACCTTCCGCCAGGTGGACAAGTAGGGCAGCGGAAGCTGCTTTACTGTGGTGGAGGTTTATTTGCAGGAACGACAGAGACATTCTGCGTCTTAACCTCCACCACATTGATGTCGGCGTCCGAGGTCGACTCGTCCAGCCCTTCCTCCTCCTCGGACATCTCGACGCCGCGCAAGCCCCTCGCGAGCTCGCTCTTCTCCGAGACGTAACCCTCGAGGATGTCCTCTTCATCGGACAACACCTCGGGTGCCTCCTCAATGCGAGGTCCCTCCACGTCCGGGTCCACCTCTATTTCATTCAGCGGACAGCCACACTTTCAAAGCCGTACCGGAGAACTTCCCCGTTCTTCTTCAGCACCTCGGTTGTCCCCTCATTAAGAGTCAAGACTACCTGGCGCCTCTGACCAACGGCCTCCTCAACCTTGGCAACACGCCAGTCAGAGGAGGGAAAGTCGGGATTGCTCAGCTGCAGAAGCTTGAGAATCTTCTCCGGTTCCGCAGGCTTGTGTGAGAGCCACGCCCTGGCTCTAGGCTTGCTGGGGATCCTGTCCCAGTCCACCGCAGCGCGCTTCGCCTGGGTATACTTCACCCAATCCCGCGATCGCTCTCTTATAGGTGACCGAATCCGCGTCTTCGCACGCGATCACCTTGACGCCTTCTTTATGCCAACCGGCATGATCACAGCGGGGCAGTGCCCCACCTGACGCCAACAGTTCCTCCACGAACCTGTTGTGCAGTTCCCCAACGATCCACCGCCACTGGTCCCTCGGGATATGTCTGTCACTGGAGCCCTCGTCCACCACTCCAATCAGGATCTTACCCTTGGTAACCTCGGCGAAGGACCGCTGAGGCTGCACCCTGGAACGCTTCGGCTGCGGAGGTTGAACCTCCGTGAACCGCTGCCGTTTGATGGCGCTCCTGCCCTCGACTGCGTTGGCTTGCTGGGCGTTGGGGGCACCTGCCCTTCCCGCCTTGACAGGCTGGAAGTCCGGCAGTACGCCTTTTGCCCATTTAATAAGACCCGCTTGTTCCGTGTCCGCCTCCATGGCTGGGTTGGCTCGCGCAAGGATGAAGGCTGCTCGTCTCCGCTCGTTGTACAGCGTCTTCTTCTTCCTTTGCTGCTGCTGGGCCGTGCCTCCTGGGTTAGGTTTACCTCCGAAGCCGACCGCGGTCACGTCGAGGGACTTGCCCCCGAACACGCCTCTTGGCGGGCCGTTAGTCCCCCTGTCCGCCCGCTTGCTGACGGCCATGTGAAGTCTAGGCTTTATAATAAATATTAACTCACTGGTTCTCAAACTGTCCTTTCTCATTATCTCAGCGTTCGGTCGAAATTTACCGTGCTTAACGCTCGGTCTTAATAATAATAATTATCTGACTCGTTGTAGGGTTCAGTTTTCACAGGACCCGAAACAGTTTTATAATTTTGTTTAATACCAAGCGTAAACCAAACCTATATCCATCCTCGCTTTCATTTCAAAATTCTTCAGCAAGCTCGGATCAGGCAATCGCCGATCTGTTTGAAGAGTTTTTTAAAAACTCCATTTTGAGTCGAAGATCCACTACTACAAATCTTCTGGAACTTACCTCATTTGTTATTAGGGTTTTCCAACGAAACCTTTAAACCGATGTGTTTTACACGGACTTTAGTAAAGCTTTTGACTCGGTTAATCACTTTCTTCTTGTAAGGAAGCTTGATTCAATAGGGTTTCCAGTTGATCTTATTAATTGGCTTCAGAGTTATTTGAGTGACAGGACTCAAAAGGTACTGTTTAAAAATGCTCTATCCAACTCTCTCAGTTTCACATCTGGCATCTCACAAGGCAGCCATCTTGGCCCACTGCTATTTACATTGTTTATCAATGACCTTCCGTTAGTTCTAACCAACTCTAGGGTACTTATGTACGCTGACGATGTTAAACTATGCTTGCAGTATAAGGACAGCTCATGGCAGTAAGACTTACAATCGGATCTTAATAACTTTCAAGCATGGTGTCGTGCTAACTTATTACATCTCAACATCTCCAAATGCAAACTGATGACATTTTCACGTGTCACTCCCCAGTATGCAACTTATATTATCAATGAATGCGCTTTGGAACGAATAACTCGTGTTGACGATCTAGGTGTCCGACTAGATCCTAAGCTTTCGTTTTCAGAACATATTTCGTCCGTGGTTAACAAGGCCAAAGGCATGCTTGGATTCATCGAAAGGTGGTCAAAGGAATTTGATTCTCCTTATATAACGAAGACTCTCTTTACTTCGTTAGTTCGTCCCATTTTGGAGTATGGTTCTTGCGTTTGGAGTCCTCAATATGGAGTTCATATTAACCGCATTGAATCTGTTCAAAAAAACTTTCTGCTTTTCGCCCTACGTGGCTTACCCTGGGATGCTGACCTGAGATTACCGTCTTACTCTAGTAGACTTCTATTAATTAACCTACCTTCCCTAGTTAACCGTAGAACAATGCTTGGAGTCTTCTTTCTGCACAAGCTAATTCACGGTGCCGTAGAGTGCCCCTACTTACTAGGACACCTCAACTTCCACGTTCCTCGACTAACATCTAGAACCTTTATCCCCTTAGCAATAAATCACTGTAGGAGGGAGTTTGAGGTACATGAACCGATTAGGGTCTTATGTGCCGATTACAACCGCCTCTTTGACAGTATAGAGGGCACTGAGAGCCTCCCTCGTCTTAAAACTGTATTGCTAGTAGAATTAGCTCGTAATATTGCATGATAAAAACTTTCCTCGTTCTTTCCTATATTTTGCTTCTCACGAGTCTATAGGGAGGTGGATAGCGGGACTCGCGTGTTAAAAAAAAAAAAAAAAAATAGTGTTAATTTTACTGTTGATTACATCTATGATCATGTTTAAGTCTTTGTTTTGCACAGAATTGGCTGACAGGTTATTCATTTTTTCTTTTAACTCATTTCTATCATCTTGGTCTAACGTGCCAAATAGATACTTAAACGCCGTTCCTACTACATTTAAAAGACCTATTTTATTTCTGAAAATTTATCTGCTTTTATTTTTCTGTCTTTCCCATGACATTGAATATTTTCATGATGGCTCTTTTTGCTTCTAGCCAGTCTCTAGTCTTCACTTCAACTAGTGTTGCAAATTTGGAATAGACATCAATATAAGATAAGATCTAATTTCCTTTGAGATAAAAATCTATTATGTATTTTTCTCTAGCGTTCAATATTTCATGCGTCGTTTAGTATGTTTTTTGTATCTCTGGGTTCTGTTTTCGCTAGGTTACAAATTTCACATTCGCTTATAATATTTTGAATTAGTTTCTGACTATCCGGGTTATAGTAATCTTTCTTAAACCAATTAATAGTTTTTTTCTATACTTGGATGTATAACTTCTTTATGCTTTTTATACCATGTAACGTAGGTACAAAGGTATAATAATTTTGTGCAAATGTATGTAACAGGCAGAAGGAAGCATTTCCGACCCCATAAAGTATATATATTCTTGATCAGCATCAACAGCCAAGTCGATATAGCCATGTCTGTCTGTCCGTCTGTATGAACGCCTAGATCTCAGCCACTATAAGAGCTAGAGCCACCAACTTCGGTATGTAGGTCGGAATGTTCTGCACGCAGATCAAGTTTGTTTCAGATTTAAAAATTTCCCTCCCACTCCCCAATAAAAACGTTTTGCAGCTACAAATATTACCATAGATCTTTCTTTTTGTGCATAGGCGTGCATATGTAGAACATGTAGCAATACCGAAAATCTGGTAAAGGTCGGGTGAAAAACACAAATGTTATTTACTTATCAGTGTGTTATCTATTTGACAGCTATCAACAGCAGCATTTAAAAAAAAAAACAACGAAACTGATAAGCACAAGAAACTAACTCCCGTGCGCAAAAAAGAGAGGAGGGGTTATCTCTGTCTCTGTCTTGCACACGCAAGTGCATGAGATGGTGGTGGTTTTGCAAAGAGCGAGTTTGTTTACATTTCTCTAATAGGCAAAAGTCGCGATCAGCTGACTTTTTTTTATCGTTGTCAAAGACATGACAAAGGAGAAGCGTTACAAGGAGATGTTTAGATAACTTTTCTTTTACAAATATTTAATCAACTCAAGTCGACTAGTAGGTCTCTTTTTGACCCCTTTGCAATTGCATTGGCCTCCACGTGGTGTTCCCTGGTTACCGATTTTATTTATAATCGGGAGCTAATTCGAGCGGCGATATATTTTGGTACAGGGTATATAACAGTCGTTCACGAACGACTGGAGCTTTTTTAGTTGTTTTAGAATTAAGTCCTTAAATTCCGCATACGTAAGTATATCAATTAACTTCTCATGTAAAAATATTTCTTAGTCTTTTAGATAATACTATCGTTTGTTCGCAAAGCTCCGTATCCAGTTCTTAAAGGTGTCACGCAACGCAAAAATGTTTATTCTTTTGATGTGTGACCGTTCTTTCTACTCGTTGTACGGCATTTTTTAAGGGCCAATAATGGGGTCATACTTTGCTAACAATCGGCAATATTAGAACGACAGACACGAAAAATACTTCGATCCTAAACGATTTCGAAAACAAGAAAACAGAACTTAGGAGAAATACGCCACATTGTGAAATTATAGATGAGACGCAGTCAAATAGATTAGAAGAAGACCATAATTTTTGCATGGAGGATAGTAAAGACAGCTGGAGTGGAGACCCAAAAGAATTGAAGTTTAGAGAAAAATCCATAGTAGAGTCGATTAAGGTATTGGGGGTAGTAGGAGCAACACCTAGGGGTATTGACCTTATATTACAAACTGAGCAAATGCGAGACCCTGAAATAGTCAAGATAAGAATAGCCGTAGAGGAAGGTAGTTGCACTTCATTTGAATTATTAGATGGCGTTATTTATAAAAAGAATAGTGACGAATCCTTATGTCTGTATGCTCCGAGTTGCATTGAAGAATAAATAATAAGGTTATCACATGAAAAATTAGGCCACCTAGCTGCTGAAAAATGTATAAAGGATTTAAAAAGAAACTATTGGTTCCCATCTTTTAAGTGTAAAGTAGGACATTTTAAAAGAAATTGCTTACCATGTATATTGCAGTACCGAAAACCATTCCTAATTGTACACTCCATAGTATTCCAAAGCCGTGTATACCTTTCCATACTATACACATAGATCATTTAGGACCGTTACCAAGCATACAATCAAAAAGAAGACACCTCTTTGTTGTCATAGATTCATTTACGAAATTTGTTAAGTTCCCAGTAGAACTGCGCAATAGTTCGTTGGTGGTGAAATAAGTACCCTGCAGTACCTGTCATCAACTTTTCATCAACATTCCATCGACACACATGGGGGTGTGTCATACAAAAATTCATCAACGACACACATGGGGGTGTGTCGATGAAACGTTGATGACAAGCCCATACAAACGTTGATGAATTTTTGTATGGCATGACCGCTCTTGTCATCAACACAAATTCATCAACGTTTTATCACATTTTCATCAACACTTTATACCAAAAATTCATCAACATTTATACCAAAATTCATCAGCAAAATGTTGATGAATTCATCAACATTTTATCAACATTTCATTAACTTTTCATCAACGTTTCAACAACATTTCATCAAGATTTCTTCAACATTTCATCAACGTTTCATCAACTTTTCATCAACATTACAACCACGTTTCATCAACGTTTCATCAACGTATCATCAACGTTTTATCAACGTTTCATCAACGATTCATCAACGATTTAACAAGGGTTTTTTATTTATTCATTCATTTATTTATTCTTTTTATCTTATAATAATACATTATATCAATAATACATTTAAAAAATTAAATAAATATTAAATTAAAAGAAAATATTATATATTTAATTATATATCCGTATAGGTTGTTCAGATAAGTCAGCTTGTCCAATGTCATCTATAAAAAATAAACAGTAAATAAAGACAGGGTCCGCCACGTAACATTTTTTTTTTTAAATGCAATAAAACAAAAACTGTTCATCCGATCACCAGCCGAGGCAGCCATTTGAACGAACTTGTATTCCATAAGTAACCGGAAGGATTGTACTTTAATATAAAAAAAAAATTTTGATGATCGGATGAACAGTTTTTGTTTTATTGCATTTAAAAAAAAAAAATGTTACGTGGCGGACCCTGTATACAAGAAAAGGGAAAATTAAAAAGGTCAAATATTACCCAAAACAGCATTCAAGAACCTCGTCACACACCTAATTCTACTGTTTTTAATATATCTCCACGTTTTTAATTTAATTAATTACTGTTATGAAAATAGTCATATACTGCTGTACAACAAACTCTCACGATATGATTGGAATTTGTTAACAAAAATTGCACTTTTCTTTAACTTTTAGAAGCTAGAATATTGCCTCCTTACTTCTTTAACATTAAAACGCAAATGAAAAACGCTAAGCACGCGTGTTTGTTCGAAGAGGGAGAGTTTGAGAGAGCAAGAGTGTAAGTGCCGTTTTTTGTTGATGACATATTGATTAATAAGACCTCTTTGTCATCAACGTTTCATCAACAACTTGTAATCAATCTGTCATCAACCTTTTTGGGTAATGAGAGAAAAATGAGAGCGCGAGAGAGTCGGGTTTGACACGAAGGTCGAAAGAGAGCGTCGGCTCGGCCGAAGTCGCCGTCGGCTATTGATGAATCGTTGATTACAGAGCCTATTGATGACAAGCGGTACTGCAGGGTACTTACAAACAGACCACCTCTATTTACTTTACTAACCCTAAGCAATGTGTTTTATCATTTCCACTTTTGTATGAAATGTTTGCATATAAGGTCAATCGCCACCACATCGTTTACAATAAGGTTGGTGAAAAGGCTAGCCATAGTAGGGTTAGTAAAAAGGGTACCCGTGTCTAAAGTACCTACATCGGTACCCATCTATGGACTAGTGAAAAGATTACCCATGACTAGATTACCTACATTGGTACCCATGATAGGGTTAGTGAAAAAAGTACCCATAACTAGAGTACCTACATTGGTACCCATCTCAGTTCTGGTGAAAAAATTACCCATGTAAGGGTTGGTGAAAAGAGTACCCATGACTAGATTACCTACATTGGTACCCATCTAGGGGTTTGTGAAAAGAGTACACACGCTAGATTTAATATAATTATTAAATGTTATACTTTTCAACAATTTAAAAAAAAATCATTCCAATTTGGCCTCCTCCTTATATTTGCTTATGCTGGTATTTTTAAAATGCCGCTTTTTTTGTAATTGCATGGCCTTGCGAAGTTGGTCCTCCGATGTACCATGATGGTGGTCAACTTAAATTGTTGATTGCATCTGAAAATAAAATTAAGATGTTGATTGTAACAAAGTGCAATTACAATGTATTCAATAATATTTACCAAGCAAGGCTGTATAAAAAAAATGTGGCTTTTTAATGCAATTATGCCTTGTACCCCATTAACATTGTGGGCCAAAACAACAGTATTTGCCAAAATATTTAAAAAATTTTTGGATATTCCGCCAGGCATCATTAAGGTCTTCATAGCATCGATCTATACAAAATAAAGAGTAATTATAGTTCTGTCAATAAATGAAAAAAATATATATATATACTTACGTAATGCTCTTTGTTTGTTTCCGTAATCTCCTGATTGATTTCTTATAATTTTTCCACTGTCTGGATCGGAATTTTTTTCATAACTTGTCACAGGCTTTGTTGCTTTCCCATGCCAAAGGACACTTTGGCCAACTAAGATACATAAAATTAATCCCTTAAGGGGGTCTTCTACTTACGATTTTTTTGTTTCGATTTTTTTTTTTAAATTTTTTTTAAATAATAGAGGATCTGAGGAATACGCCATATAAAGGGTTTGGTAAAATTCGCATTCCGAGAGCCGAAAGATTGCCACCTCCATACATTTCTGCCATTTCCCCTATCTTTAAACGAGTTTTCCCGAAAATCACCTTTTTTAAACTTTCTGGTATCACTTTTACCAGTAATTTTTATCGAATCGAACCAATTTTTCCCTACTTCTTTATCAAACAATTCTCTATGCTTCTCCGAGTACGATTTTTAAAAAAATTTTTTGTTTAATTTTTACACCCTCTAGCAGGTGAAAAAACATGGTTGAAAATGGAACTTTTTACAAAAAAAATTATATTAAAAACAATTTTTAATTAAAAAAAAATCGTACTCGGAGAAGCATAGAAAACGTTAAACTGAATATAAATAAAATTAATTTTTTTCAATTCGGGCAAGTTGATGGGTAGTTATGATACCAGAAAAATGACCCCTACAGTTTTGATGACCTCACTTTGACCCTATATAATCCACGAATGACCTGCTGTGCACCCTTAGAATTTCCCGTAGTGTTAAGTTTAAAGATGTATACAAGTAATAAAAAGAAGTAAGAAAGCTACAGTCGTTCGTGAACGACTTTCTTGCGCTCATCAGTTTTGTTGTTGTTTTTTGGGTTGCACCTGTTGCTAGCTGCCAAATAGATAGCACACTGATAAGTAAATAACTTTTGTGTTTTTCACCCGATCTTTACCAGATTTTCGGTATTGATACATGTTCTACATATGCATGCATATGCACAAAAATCTGAAACAAACTTGATCTGCGTGCAAAACATTCCGACCTACATACCGAATTGGGTGGCTCTAGCTCTTATAGTTGCTGAGCTCTCGGCGTTTACATAGACGGACAGAAAGACATGGCTATATCGACTTGGCTGTTGATGCTGATCAAGAATATATATACTTTATGGGGTCGGAAATTCTTCCTTCTGCCTGTTACATACATTTGCACGAAATTAATATACCTTTGTACCTACGGTACATGGTATAAAAAGAATTATGTCATTATCTTCAACCGTTTTCTCACAATTAATTTTTGAAAATAGTCAAAAATTTCGGCCTCGTAAGTAGAAGACCCCCTTAATTATTTATCAAGGGCCAATTAAATCTAATACATTTTAAAGAATGAATTTCTTGCTAAAGATCGTCCAATTTTTCATGCATAGTTTTTGTCTCCGCTAAAAAAAAAATATAAATAAATATTTATATATTAATATCAGTTTATTGCAGAGCATTTACCACTTGTTCAGTGTGTTCTGCAATTTTTTGTTCTAGGCTTTTGTTGGAACCGGAGGATCCACAGATGCTACATTTTGTTCTGAAATTGTTTTTTTTTAATATACGCACTAAGTTAACTGCGCAGGCTCGTGTTGGCCTATGTTTTAAGAACCAATTTTGTAAGTCAACATTTAAATTCTCACTATTGTTGTGCACTTTATTGTTGAGTTTATGGTCACATGTATTCACATTTTCAATATTTTCGATAATTTCCATCTCAACATCATTACTTTCACAAAGCACATTCTGATTTGCAAGAGCAAGATTTAACTTTTCTTGATATTGTCTTTTCAATTGCTGTTTCAGCCTTCTTTTATGCCTTTCACTGAACAAGTTAATCAATTAATTTATCTTACCACCGTCACAATTTTTTTTTTACTTTATTTCCACACCTTTTCACTTTTGAGCACGTTGAACAACTGCAATGAATTTTCAAATTTGTTCAAACACTACTTAATGACAATCAAAACAAACAGTACTTGATTCACATATTTTGTTTAACTTTAGAATTTTGAAAAACCACCTTAAATTTCCCCTAAAGTTATAGGGGATGTCCGACAGATGGTGCAGGCTACTTCATTTAAAAATATTAAATATATAAGGTATAAATATACCAAGGTTTAATGGGGAGAGGTTCCTGTAAAGGGAATGTAAAGCGCACCGGGCGGCAGAATCTGGAATAGGTCAAAGCGAACGAGGTGGTTCGAAGTTCGTTTACCTTAAGGTCAATCCAGTACCCATATGGTAACTAGCAAAGAAAGTAGTTTGGTGGTTCGACGCTCGTTTACCGTATGGTTACCTACCGGACCACTCATGTATGGGCTAGTGGAGTAAGTAGTGCAACATGGTCAATTGCCACCAGAAAGTACTACAGGCTTATTTCCAGTAAATAGCACTAGTACTGGTGAAGCAAAAGATTCACTTAGTAGGTATTTTGACTTCTATAGCCATCCAAAACGAATTATTTCTGACCGAGGAGCTTGTTTTACATCCCTAGAGTTTGCGAATGTCCTAGAGTTTAGCGAATATCCAACACTCGCAACATAAGAATGAGCAATATTATGCGAAGAAACATAAAACGCCTCTGGAATAAAAAGTTCGAGATTTTGTAGCTATACGTAATATTGATACAACACCTGGAGTTAATAAGAAATTCGCCCCTAATCACCGTGGCCCTTACAAAGTAAATAGAGTATTTGAAAATGACCGTTATGAAATTGTTGATGTAGATGATTGTCAATTAACCCAGTTACCATTTAAGAGTATATTGTAATATTGTATATTATTGTTGTTCACGCCAGAAGGGCGCGAACGTCTGAGCGGCAGTGTGAGCGGCCGGCTCATGTGCACCGCTGTTCTCCTCGTCTCTTCTCGCTCTTCCTTTTGTTCTCCGATGGCAATCTCAACACTCCGCGGTCCCGCGGCTCTGTCTGCATTAGTTTTAAGTTAGTCTTAATTAACCTCTGTACGCAGCAAGTGCAATTAAAAGTGAATTGAACCGAAGTTCCCCCGACGCCTTCTTATTTGGGACCCCAATAGCAGCAACAACTGTTATGTTGTTTATATAATGGTCGCCATGTTATGTTGTTTATACAATTTTAAAAGAAACATTTCAATTTGTATTAAGGGTTTTTTTTGATAGAGCAGGAAAGGTCCCGCTTTATTCAAGGTTAATTGGTAATTGATTTATAATATTCATACAATATCTTTCTTAGCCTAAATCGAGGCGCAGCGCTGCCGGCGTAGGCTGCTTATATGCATATATATGCATATATATATGCATATATTATATGCATATATAAGTAAGCGACGACAGAGGGTCGCTGAGGAAGGGAGCTGGTATTATGTTCACAGTGGTCGCGCATGTAAGTAAAGCGGACTCAGCATTTAGGTGGCCCATTGCAAGGGTCTTTGCAATTGTACAATAAGTGCATTAATATATTTGTGTTTATGCATAACACTGAGTACAGTGTGCATTCGCTGTGTGAACATACTACATCTCCCTCCTTTTGAAAAATAACGTAATCTAATGGAGTTATTTTCTAATTATTATATAATAATTTTTTTATTTGTGTTTAAAAAGAACATTTTTTTATTATTTATTATTATTATTATTATTTTTTTTTTTTTTTGTGTAAAAATTTACTTTTTTTCACTGTCTTTTTTTTTTATTTATATTATAATAATTTTTATATTGGTTTTAACCTATCCTTATGAACTTTTTCTTCCTTAGTTTTCTTATTTTTTATTACTATATTATTGTTTTCTTCTATTGTAATGACCTTAAATTGTCCTATATTAACTGGTTCTAGCTTATGTCCTGTTTCGTTTTTCAATAAAACTTTATCGCCTACGTCTATATTAAAATCTGATACCCTATTATCATATGCTAGTTTTTGTCTTATTTTATTATTTTCTAACATTATACGGGCCCTCTTATACGCGTTTTCTAACCGAAATTTAACCTCTTTAGAATAGTCATCTATGGTATATAGCGGGTCTATTCTATCTATTCTATTGAAATGTATTGGTAAGTTGCTTGGTTTACCAAATACTAGTTCATATGGACAATAATTATGGGTTACTGATGGTGTAGTGTTAAAACAATACACAAAATATTGTAACCATATGTCCCAATCAGTTTTGTCAACTGATATATATGACCGAATGTACTCGTTGATGGTTCTGTGACTTCTTTCAACGGTACCCAAAGTCTGGTGGTGATATGCAGTAGACGTTATGTTGTCTATTTTAATATAACTGCACAAATCATTTATAATTGAATTTCTATATTCTGTTCCCATGTCCGTGATGAACGTCTTCATTGGGCCGTACTTCAGAATAAAATTTTCAAAAATTGTTTTAGCGACAGTGTTTGCGCTTTTATTTGCAATTGGAATGGCAACTAAATATTTTGTTAGGTCGTAGATTAAAGTTACTGCGTATTCATTGCCAGACTCAGATTTGGGTAGCGGACCAATTGTGTCCACTATCACTCTGTCGAAAGCTTTAGTTGGTGTGTCGGTTAGGGTCATAGTTGTTTTTGTATGCGTCGTTGTTTTCGACGTCAGGCATTTTTGACATCTACGTATGTACTCCTTGACATCACGTGTCATGTTTTTCCAATAGTAGTGTGTTTTTATTTTGACCAATGTTTTTGTAATGCCTGTATGACCACCTTGTATGGGATCGTCATGAAATGTAAACAGAATCGCTTCTTGATCTTTTGTATTTTTTATTATGGTCACCGGCTTGAGTAGCGCTACTCTTAATGTTTTTAGTTTTTTATTATTTTAATAAAAGATTCTATTGAAGTTAATTCAAAGATCTTATCGCTCGGTGCCACTTTGAGTTGGCCGATCTTAAGTATACCGGCTTGCGTTTCAAGCCTTTGGAAGAACTGACCTAAGTCTAGAATTCCATTAAGTACAGATCGCTAACATCAATTCTCGCAACAACTTTATTTCCATGTTTCAATAAGCATTTGGATTCGGTTATTCGCAAGGCCACTACTTTACGTACTTCGTCATTTGTTATGACTTCATATACGTTGGGCTTAGAAGCGTTGACAATAGATTGCTTTGGCAAGTCTAATTGTTCATTTCCTGCGCAGGATTTTTTCTGTTTACTCTGGTTTCGCGTAGTGACTTTTAAAACGTTTGCATTGACATTTTTTAACTCGTCGATGGTTATTCTTGATAACGCATCAGCTACGTAGTTATCTTTACCCTTCAGATACTCAACTGTAAAATTATACTCCTCTAATTCGAGTCTCATACGAGTTAGTTTAGAGGTCGGATTTATCATGGAAAACAGGTAGGTAAGTGGTCTGTGGTCTGTTTTGACAGTGAAATGTCTACCATAAATATATGGTCTGAAGTAAGTTATTGCCCAACGAATAGCTGCCAATTCTTGTTCTGTTGTGCTTTTATTACTTTCGCCCTTAGTAAACGCTCTTGATGCATACGCAACTGGAAGTTGGAAACCATTTTTTTTTTGAGTTAAAACTGCTCCACATGCTTGCTTACTTGCATCCGTTATTATGCAAAATTCTTTGCTGAAATCTGGGTATTGTAATAAATTTGGATTCATTAGTGCCGATTTAAGATGTTCGAAGGCGTTCTGGCAATCAGTTGACCATTCCAATTTGACATCTTTCCTACATAATCTTATTATGTGACGAGAATATTCGGCGAAATTTTGGATAAAACGTCTATAATAATTGCAAAAAGCAATGAATCTTCTAGCGCTGTCCGCATCATGTGGGACTGGATAATTCGTGATAACGTCGTATTTTTTGTCGTCTGGCAAGATTCCTTTATCTGTGCATTTGTGTCCCAAAAATGTGACTTCGTGCATGAAAAATGAACATTTTTCAGGATGTAAT
>VNJV01011744.1:0-17707 GCA_008042635.1 Drosophila nikananu
CTTTAGTTCGTCCTATCTTAGAATATGGATCTTGCGTTTGGAGCCCTCAGTATGGGGTCCACAGTAAACGCATTAAGTCAGTTCAGAAGAAGTTTTTATGTTTCGGCTTACGCGGTTTGAACTGCGATCCAAACCAGAGGTTACCCAGAGGTTACTCTAGTAGACTCTTTCTAATTAACTTACCTTCATTAGCTAACCGTAGAACCATGCGTGGCGTCACCTTCATTTTTAACCTTTTCCACGGTGACGTGGAAAGTGCTGACTTGTTGGGTCAGCTAAATGTTTACGCATTTTCGCGCCCACTAACACCTAACACGAACAGGCACGTGATAGGTGTCATACGGGCCACTTAAATGTACTGAATCAACTAATAGTAAAAAAAAAATTAATGAAGTAGAAAATAAGCTAAACCGGGGGCCCACTGTAGGCGGCAGTTGAGAGACCCCCTGCAGCCGTGCCGTAGAGAGCCAGCTGTTGCACCCAGAGACCCGAGCAGAAATGCTGCGCAGCAGCTGCAGCCTAGCCACGGATATCCGCTCTGAGCGCCAATGCAACCGAGCCCTAGAGCCGGAAGGCGGTGACGTAGAAGAGGGAGAGCGGAAAATCATCCGTGACGTCGGCGTCAGCGCCGGCGATTTATGGGAAATGTAGGTCAGGAAAGAAAAGGAACACTAGGTATATTTTTAGAGTTTACTTCGAACAATATTCCAATATTTTTAAGTTATTATATTTAAAATATCCAATAAGGTGGCTAGTTTTCCGCCTAAGCCGATATACCAACAACGATCCAAAATACTAAAAAGGGATTTTGGAAGGAGACGAGGAGCTTGGTTTCGCGCACGCGGCGGTCAAGAAGCGGAAAATAAGAACCGGTGAAGAGAATTGACTGAAAAGAAGACGACATTCAGGAACACAAGGCAGCGATCCCGAACCCAGAAAAAGGAGGAAAGAAACACTGGCGACGGCAAGCAGGGTGAGCAAAATGAGTGCGACAGGGACACACAGGGCCTAGCTAGACAAAATGTGAATTAAACCAAATAATTGAAAACCAGATATCTATATCAATATCTCTTTTAATTCTCAACAGAGACAGCGTTATGCCGCCAGCGAGTATTCCGGCCATTTTCATATAGTTTTCCTCGACAGCGTTAGCTATGATTTTGCCGCCAGCGAGTATTCCGGGCATTTTCATATAGTTTTCCTCGACAGATAGCTATGATTTTGTCGCCAGCGAGTATTCCGGGCATTGTCAAATAGTTTTTTTCCTCGACAGCGTTATCTATGATTTGGCCGACAGCGAGTATTCCGGGCATTTTCGTATAGTTTTTTCCTTGACAGCGTTATCTATGATTTGACCAATCCTTACAGATTGGCGCTCGAACAGGGACAAGTTGTGGAAAATTTGAGGAAAATTTCAACCATCGTGACCTAAAGAATCATCGGATCATTTTTGTTCTCTCTCGGGTGTTGTGAAATTTGGTTAGGGGCAGTGAGCAAGAGGTAATCGCCGAGCATCCAGTAGTCTTACGCTGAAAGCCTTGTAATAAATCTCAGAGAGAGAGAAATTTTGGAAGACAAATAAAGTATGAAATATTTTAAATGAGGAAACCCTTGTCTAACCTCTGAGATCGCACGCTCGACATAGACAGCCCCACGTGCGTTAGACCGACCAGAGTAGAGTCGACGACGGTAACGGGATTCAGAGGGTCATTCGTTCGCGAGAGCTCGAGCTGTCAACATCGTATTAGAGCAAGGTAATTATCATCAGGAACCTCGCGCAAATTAAAACGGAGTTTTCCCTCAAATAGTAAAACACGTGCAAGCAAAATTATAACCAATTTATCAGCGATACGGCCACAAGATACTGAACAATAAAATAAAGCTACGGTCGTAGTAACACGAAACATTACATTATAACCCCTCCATCCATAATAACCACTCCGTAATTAGCATCGAGAATCCAATCAAGAGCGTCGCGCAACGAGAACTTTTGCTTAGACCCTTACGTAATGGGAGTAAAGTGGATCTCCTATCGTCGAAAACAAGAACTCGAGTCCTGACAGCCACGTTGGGGTTAAATAGCAGCGGAACCTTCGAGGAGTTGCGCCAACGGCTCATCGAGTTTCCAAGGCGGGAAGACTTGTTGCCGGAAATCCAAGAACATTTTGTGAAAATGGAGACGGTATACGGAGACACCGTTACTTCCGAGCAAAAGTCTCCGCTTACCGTCGTGGTCGAACAGCAGCAGGAAGAAGGATCCGGTTACTGTACGGGGGACACGCTCCGCCTACCCAGGACCGTTTCTGCCCCTAACATAGCCATGCTACTTCAAATCGACGAACCCCGCGGGACACAGTCGCGATCCGAGGGTAACCCCAGCGCGGTCCTGATCTACAAAATGGCCCGATAGGGAATTACTTTCGATGGGTCCGGCGACCCATTGCGATTTATGGAGCATATCGAGGAGAGAGCAGCCACGTATAAGGTCGATCTACGATCACTATCCCAAGCGATGCCGGTCCTACTAGTCGGAAGAGCCGAGAGCTGGAAGACATTTAGGAAGAGGTACCGACTGGAAGACACACTGTGGAGAAAGCAGCCATTTTCAGCGTGAGTGCAGGCAGCCCCAGGTGTTTTTCTGCTGAGATTGCAGCAGACGTGTCCTCCGCACCGTAGAAGCGTCGAGCAGGCGCTCAAATCAGTAAATAAAATTGTACAATTAGCACAAGGCCGAGTCCAGGCGCAGGTCCGCATCAAAAGTCGACAATTTACGGCCACCCTGGATACAGAAGGTAAAGCTCTTCCTGCTTGTGATGTCCACCGTCCTGGATGACCTCCTTTCCTTTGTGGAATTAAGGCCACCATCATATGCGGGGGAGTACGCTTACAACTGGACCCGATGTCCGAATTAACCCATAGCATGGTAAGCGACGACGAAGACCTGGAGCTTTCAGCGAGGGACGACGCACCGAACTCGGAGTGCGTGGCTGCCCCTTCCGGAAGGTTACGAAGCATCAAGGACGACAACATCACACTGGCCAGACACGACACCCCAGTGATGCTGCAACAAGAGAGGCCCAACCGAGCTGGACTTCAGTTCTACCCCAAGCAAACGAGGCGGCTCTGCGACTTTTCGTCAACGCTCAGGAGCAGTCCTATTTCACACGACCAGGAAAGTCCGATTTAGGGAGCTAGTTATTGAATGCGTATATAAGCTGGGACTCGAACGGTCGCCAACCGATCCAAATGAGGAAAGCCTAGCGGTCATCGACACCACACCGGACTTAGAAGTGGCCCCAGAAATATTAGATCAAGTGTTTTCTTTCAGACTGAACTAGACAAGTTCGACCGTCTAGCAAATCTAATATTGCGGAACACCACATCGTTATAAGGGACGAAAAACCCATCAAGCAGCTCTACTATCAGAAAAATCCTGCAATGCAAGCAGTTATTAATAAACAGGTTGATGAACTATTGCGCGACGGGCGGATCGATCCGTCAAAGAGTCCATATAGCGCGCACATAGTGCTCGTCTGTAAGAAGACGGGTGATATCCTCATGTGCGTAGACTATAGACGATTAAACGAGCGATGCATACCCGATGCCTACCCATTACCCAGAATCCACCATATTCTCGAAAGTCTGCGAAACGCACGGTCTATCTCAACGCTCGACCTTAAAAGTGGATATTGGCAGATCCCAGTTGCACCTGCCAGTCGCGAATACACCGCTTTCATTGTAAGTACATCTTTTAAACCGTTTAAAAACACAGTCCCTACACGCCACAACAGAACCCGACGGAAAGGGCAAACAGGACCATAAAGGCGATGCTGTAATGCCAGCTTGGAGGGAGCAGATCAAAACACTTGGGATGAGCTACTGCCCGAGCTTTCACTAGCCATAAGCACGGATTGAGCTCCGCCTTCATGTGCAAGGAAAGGAACCGAGGTTTCCGAATACGCTGTACGACCAAGCCGCACCAGGCCATGTCTCGAACCAGCCACCCCCTGGGAAGAAGGCAGAGCAGATGCAGGAATTGTTCCGGTTCGTCAGAGACAACAGGAACAGGGTAAATTGATCTGTTTTGGCACCACCGCGAACCCCCTGTGCGTCTTTCCACTTAATCAAATTTTCTGTGAGTGACCCTGGCCGGACTGAGACACATCCTGGCACAGGACTTTCTTACAATGTAAACAACAGGGGGCCCAAATGGCTCCCTTGCAGGACTCAAGAAGTAACCCTGAGAACATTAGATAATGTATTTTATAAAGAGGACCTTTTGCGTTCTGCTATTCAGATAACCTGAGATCCAACTAAGAAGATAAACCGGAAATCCCATTAGATTGAGTCTTCAAATAAGGAGGGAATGGTTAACAGAGTCAAATGCTTTACTGAAATCAGTATAGATTACGTCTGTCTTAAAGTTTTTATATACGCCCTTAATTATGAAGGAAGAGAGATCCAAAAGATTAGTTGTCGTTCATCTTCGCTTTAAAAATCCATGCTGACATGGATTAATTGTTGATTTACACAGGTGCTGCAAATGAGGCGTTATGATTTTCTCGAAAAGTTTTGGAATAGCCGACTACTTAGATATGCCTCTATAGTTTTGGGCATCCGATTTGCTTCCTTTTTTGTGGAGAGAAAAAACAAATAATTCCTTCCAAATAAGGGGAAAGTGGGACGTTTCGAAGGACAACGTAAAAAATTTCAGAAGATTATTTCACAGGGCGTCGGCACAATACCTAAGCACGCAGCCAGGTATACCGTCGGGACCTGGCGAATAAACGGGCTTAACACGTTGAAGATATAAAAGAATAGAGCTTTCGTCTAAAGTAGGACCTCAAATAAAGTTCGATTTGTGCATGATGTAGATTAAGTCTGATTTGAGTCAGTGGAAGTTGAGTAACGGGTTTGAAAAAACTGCGCAAACAGATCGGCAATAGCCTGATCGTTATTTCTAGAGGCCGCAGTTTCTTTTTGTTAGCTTCGAACTCTTTGACGACAACATATTCAGGACAGAATGTGGCAGAGCATATTGTTTCAAAAAGCTCATTAGGGAAATTTTTTTTGAAAGATGAAATTTCCCTAGCATAAGAAAATTTGAATTTTTCCAACTTTTTTTTATTTTTTTCGGCTCTAGTTTTGCCTTGGATACAGGCGATGACATCTTCAGATGTCTGAGCAGGGGAGAGCCGCGAAACAAATATATGTTTCGTAGGAGGTATGGCTATGAGGGCTTTTGACGACGCAGACTGCTTATCTGCCTGTCAACACCCTTCCAAAAATGGTTTCCTGGCTGAGAAGTCAACCGCAAATGTCAGTTTTGGAGTTGCCAAGGACGGCAGAATGTCTACTTTGTCAATACATCGATTTGGAAGCTCTCAAAGAACTAAAGGTCCGCAAGGGGGATGTCAGGAAGATAATGAAGAATATCTCGTGGGATTTGATCCGAGGGTAGATTCCCGGCCAGCTGCGGAAGAACATAAGCCGCGGAGGGCGATCGAATCGAAAACGTACATAGCTTAGTGGACTGTGCGGCTACGGTTTGGTTCATTCCGGACATTTGGGCCTGGATAGTCTTGAACGGAAGTTTGACTAAGTTGAATAGCCGTTCTGTAATGAAGGTAGCTTTTGACCCAGAGTAAATCAAGGCTCGCGCTTGGAAGTTGCACCCCAGATGGCACACGTTAATGAGAGCAGTGCCCAATAGGACGGCTCTTGAACCGGAAGCCGAGCATACGTGCACATCTGAGGGATCCTCTGAGGCGCCCGTGACTCTTGGAATAGGCGCGAGCCGAGGCCGGGCTGTCGCAGACGGACTTGGAGCGGTTGGAAACGGATTACCGCGATGAAGGAGAGTGTGATGCCGTGTATAGCAGCTGTGGGCAGTCCCGTTGCTGATACCCTCGCGCAAAACAGTTTAGGCAAAGCTGCCTCGTCTTAATAAAGTCGGTGCGACCATTCACATCCATTTCAAGGAATCGCGGACATAAGCGAACAGGATGGTTCTCCCTAGAACAGAGATTACATTCCTTGGGGCCTGGAGCCACCCTAGCCTCGTACGAGTTAAGCTTGCGTGCTTGGGCGCTAGCAGTTGCCGACGTGGGCGAAAATTGCCCCGAAATGCTATGCTTGAGGTCGTCGATCGCCTCCGATAACGCTCTGTCAGGAACGCGTCTAACTATTCCATGTTGGAATTTCGGCCTAGTTATGAACTGATTGCTCCCACATGGAAAGCGAAAATTTCGGTGTCCACTGGCGGGACACGACATAGTCGAGGGTGCGTGAACACTGACGGAAGCCCGAGTGGACTGGAAGGCGGCCTTCTCTGTTTCTTTCTGAAGATGGGCAACATACCTTAAAAATACGGTGGTTCAGTAGATGTATTTGGATCTTAGAACTGTTGAAGTGGCTGAATCCTCGGCGGACACGAATAGAAGATCCAAACAGCTCCTATAGGCCTTCTTCACATCTTCCCACAAGGCTTGGATTTCGTCCAGATTGACTCGGCACATGTAAGGGGACAAAACGTGTGTTGCGTGTGGATGTCAGCTTCGAATTGGCTAACTAAGTCCGTTATGGCAGTGAACATTTTCACGCAGACTTCTATCTTGCAACCTACCAAGTAAGTCTTGGCGAGGGGCCTTGGATAGTATCGACTGACTCGTCGCATTGTGCCCTTGGAATGGCAGTGGCAGCCTTTAGCTTTAATTGGACGACCGCGGGGATGCAGATTGGGAACTGTCTGAGCGGATCGATCGGATCAGACGCAGCTTCTTGTCGCCTCTCGTGGGCATTCTCAGAATTCAGTTTAGCTGATCAGCTGCGTCGCCTGACGTGAGCAACGGGTATCACAGCGAAAATAATAAATAAATAAACTAAGAACTCAGTAAAAAAAATTTAAAAAGCCTATTATCAAAATTGTGGAAGTTAAGCCATTTTATAGTGGTTGCCGCCCATGCGGCGAAGCGCACTGAGCAAACTTTAAACGGCGTTTTCTCAAAACCATGTTTTTCAACTCGCCTTACCAGTCGTCGACTAAACCTCGAATCGATCGGTTGTGTCTTATCGCAGTTAATCGCAGTTTAGCTCTCAGCTTACCCATCTTCTAAGCGCCTATCAACTTTCATCTTTTCATTCTTTTCTTCAACGATTACCAGCCAAAAAAAAAAAAAACAAGTGAGTCAGTAGAGGCAAATCGCTATGCTTTGCTTAGCGATAGTCCCAAAACCAAAAGAAAAAAACCTACTCCACTCTCGGAGGGTTTTCCAGAGCTACCGACAGTAAAACTTCCGAACCCCAAATACATTGTTATGTCAAGTTTAGACAAAGACAAACCTCTCTCGTCATACTCATGCTTTGCTGTAGATCGAGCATTAAAACTCATCAATAACAAAATTCTAAAAATCACCCCAATACGTGACGGGAACCTACTAATCTTTGTCCATAACAAAGCAATCGCAGAAAAATTCATTGCAGCTCAGGAGCTCCACGGCATTTGCAAGGTCAAAACCCAATACCACAAAAATTTAAATCACTGCAAGGGTACTGTCTATGCACCTTATTTGAATAATGTTTCCGATGAGGAGATTGTACGCGAGCTTAAATCACAAGGAGTCGTAGAAGTATATAAATATACACGGAAAACAGATGGCAAGGTCTCTCCAACTGGTGTAGTCCAGCTCACTTTTGATCGATACAACCTCCCAACCAATATTAATATATCCTGGTATCCAGCTCGGGTTAGGGAATACGTCAAAAACCCAATGAAATGCAGTAATTGTCTCCTTATTGGACACACTGCCAAGGGAACACCATATGTGACCCATGCGGACTCCCAATTCACCAACCGACCGCATGCACACGCACATTCTGCGTTAACTGCAAAGAAAACCATGCTGCCAACAGCAAAGACTGTCCCAAATACATAGAAGCAAAAGAAATACTCAAAATGAAAACCAAAGAAAAATGTACAATGTACGAAGCCAAAACTAAATTCTTCACTCATTAACAACAACCAACACACGAGACAAAAACCTACGCGGAAGCTACCGCAATACAAGAACCGACCACTTCGACTGCAGCAAACAACTCAAAACCAACAATACACTCAACAAAAGACAATGTAACGGAAAACCTGACAATTGAGAAAAAATTTGGGACCAAAGGCACAAATAGCAAAAAGACAAAGAGCAAGGGAAGTAAGAGAGACTTTGAAAAAAATAAAAACGCCAAATTAATCTTCTTAATATTGAAATGACTTTGAACCTATTACAATGGAACATAAACGGTTATAAAGATAAAGTTCATAATCTCTCCATGCTTATCAAAACTATAAATCCAAACATAGTAGCACTACAAGAAACACACCTGACAAATAAAAATATAATACTTCACACACCCAAACAATTCTCTTTTTACGAAAATAATGATGTAGGTTTACAAGACCCCAAAGCCAGCAGAGGAGTAGCCCTGCTGATCTCAAACACCATACAACACAAAATAGTTAACTGTCAAACAAATATTCTATCTATAGCTGCTGAAATTGAATCCGAAACCCCCTTTATTATCATCAACATTTACTTATCGCCATCCGACAGGGTCACTGAACAAGATTTTCACGACTTAATTAATAATTTTAGCAAACCCATTCTCATACTTGGAGACGTAAACGCATGGCATTCACTTTGGGGTTCACCTACGAACAACCAAAGAGGAAAATCAATAGCAAACTTCATACAAAATAGCAATTTAATAGTTTTGAACAACGGAAACCATACACATTACACCACTCACAACACTTTTTCAACTGTAGATATATCCCTATGCACCCCGCCCCTCAATCTAAACGCCTCCTGGTCAACATGTGAGGACCTATACGGAAGCGACCATTTCCCAATTCACATACAGCTTTTTCCAAAGCCAATTATACATAAATCTAAAATAGTTCACAGATACAGATTACACTCTGCAAACTGGGAACTACTCCAAAAAGATTTAAACGAAAAATCACAACATATACTAATTACAAACAATACGAATAAATCAGCAGCACAACTCTTAAAATCTATAAAGGCAAGTGCTAACAAAGCAATACCGACCACTAACCCAAATAGTTCAAGCAGGCATAAAACAACATATTGGTGGAACTCAGAGCTAGAAGCTTTAAAAAGAGAAAAGGTCATCTGTCTCAATAATCTCAGGAGATTCCCAAGCAAAGAAAATATGCTCAAATACAAAAAAGGCAACGCCAAATTTAAATATGTAGCTAAAAGAGCGAAAAAAACCGCTTTTGTAACTTTTACACAAGATATAAACCCGAACACACCAACAAAAAAACTCTGGGATAAAGTACACATAATTACAGGAGTTAGGAAAAACACACATATCCACACAATCCAATTAGAAACAGGAAACACTTGCGACTCACACATCATAGTAAATGCTTTTGCTGCGCATTGGTCAGACTACTCAGCAGACATAAATTTCCCAAACCAGTTCCAACAAAGCAAACTACAGCACCAAGCATATTTACCTATAAATTATTCCCCCAGAAATCGAGCTAAATTAATTGAAAATCCCATCACATATTTAGAGCTTCAAGCCTCTCTAGACACTCTTAAAGGTACCACTCCTGGATACGATAACATAAATTATCAAATAATAAAAAAACTTCCGACCACAGCAATAAACAAACTACTAGATTTATTCAACACTATCCTTGACAATAGCAACATCCCCCAGCAATGGAAAACATCCACAATAATCCCTATAAATAAGCCCAATAAACCAAAACACCTAGTTAATAGCTACCGACCAATATCCTTACTGCCATGTCTATCCAAAACACTAGAAAAAATAATTTCAAAAAGATTAATGTGGTTTCTTAACCAAGAAAATCTGCTCTCCCCCAATCAATATGCCTATAAAGCAAACAGATGCACAATAGACCCACTACTCATCTTAGACAACTATATTTGCAACAAACCCTCGTCACGAAATCACATCTCAATAATGTCAATCGACATGGAAAAGGCATTTGATAGAGTTGGAGCACACTGTATCCTGCAACAACTCTATTCTTGGAAACTCGGACCAAAAATAATACATTTCATTAGGAACTATCTCAGCAACAGAAAAATACGAGTTAAAATAAACAACGTTTATTCAAAAGAAATGAATTTATTCAATGGAATCCCACAAGGATTTCCACTGTCCGTAACATTATTTCTCATAGCATTTAATAAATTAAGTAATATAATCAACGAAAACAAATTTTTTACACACACAATGTACGCAGACGATCTCTGCCTTATTTTTGAACCAAAACCATCCTATAACGAAGAACTTAACAATTTGTTTGAAAAAATATCCGAATGGAGTAACGTTTCTGGTACAAAAATATCATCTGAAAAATCAGCACATCTACACATATGTAAAAAACATAAATGCACAAACATAGACATACAAATAAACAATACAAGCATACAGAAAACACAGCAACTTAAAATTCTAGGTTTAATTTTTGATAACAAATATAACTGGAACGAACAAATTAAGGCCCTAATTAAATCACTAAGCTCTAGATTAAATATAATTAAATGTTTAAGCAATCAAAATTTAAAATGTAACACCAAATCATTAATAGACATTACAAAAGCCATAGTATTATCAAAAATCGATTACGGTCTCTGTATATATGGAAAAACAAACAAAACAAATATTAATAAGCTATCCTCCCCATACCACTCCTCAATCCGACTTTCCCTAGGTGCTTTCCGAACCACTCCGATAAATAATATGCTAGCAGAGTCTGGGCTTCCGGATCTGACAACAAGATTCCAATGGAGCATCGGCAGACAGATCAGTAGACTTACATACGCATCCGGATCATCCCTCCAACAAACTCTTGATAGACAAATTAAAAGAAAAAGAAGAGCTCGGACAACATCAAGCCTACAACTCATCATTAATAAAGCCGCATCATTAAATATAATAATCCAGAAAAGGCGAAAACACAAAGAGCAAAGGCCACCATGGTTCTTCCAAAACAAATCTATATTACTAGACATAGCCCTGCATAAAAAGGAAAACACACCTAAAGAAACTTTTCAACAAATTTTTAAAAACCTAAGAAATTACTACTCAGACTGGAAATTCACATTTACAGACGGATCCAAATCAGACAATGTCACAGCGTTCAGTGTTATCACAGAGGAAAACGTAAATTTAAAATCAGCCATCACACCCCTGTACACATCAATTTACACAGCTGAGGCAGAAGCGATCCTTACGGCAGTTGAAGTAGCAAGTGCTACAATAGGAAAACACATGATATGCACAGATTCTTTATCCACTCTACAAGCGATAAAAAACATAAACAACAGCGACACAACAATTCGGAGAATAAGAGAAAAATTAATAACAAACGTAAACAAATTAAAATTGCTCTGGACTCCAGGACACACCGGGATACAGGGCAATGAACTTGCAGATTCAGCAGCTAAATCTGCCACACGATCCCCATTGCATCTACACTACACAAACAACAAACACGACATCAACAAACTAATTAACAAACATACAAACGAGGCTCTAACCACCATATGGGACAATTATAACCACTATTACAAATCATTTAACCCAAAAAGAGAACCAGCTTACATCCCAGCAACAATAAACAGAAACCAAGCAACTCTATATACAAGATACAGATTAACACACACGAAACTCACGCATGAACACCTATTTAAAAAGTCCCCTGCACCTGTCTGCCCCTACTGCAACAACGACACTTTAACAGTACAACACATCGCCACCGACTGCAGCAATATACACTAAATTTGCACATCCCTCAAAATTCCTACACCAATCCAACTCCTGTCAGAAATCACACCAAAAAACATATTTATATTTAATAAATTAGCAAAAAAACTGAACCTAAATTAAGAAATCATAGCCTGAAGGCCACAGTTGCTCTGGCTTTAAAAAATTGTAGTATATAATTTAAATTTGTTATTACAAAAAAATAATAATAATAATATAGTTATGTGGGTTATTTCTATATTTATTGTTTCGAAACTCCTCTGAAAAGTTCCAGTCGCCGGAGAGGTCAGAGAAGTGTTGTGCAAATATGTTGGCAATTTCGTTGCTAGCTAATGTAGTCTCGTTGTTTACTGGGTTTGAGATGGCATGAATTTGTTTTATTGGGTTAAGTCCGCAGAAGCGTCTTATATTTGCCCATATTTTGGATGAGGGGGTAGTGGATTGGATGGTTGAGGTGAAAGAGCTGGAAGCTTCTTTTTTCCTTTTTTTTTAACTCGAACCTAAATTTTGCGTTTTTGCGTCTACAGTCTATAATGTTTTCTACGGTAATTATTCGGTTTAATTTTTTCCAGGCAAGTTGTTTTTGTTTTCGTAAAAGGTCAAGGTGTTTGTTCCACCACGGAACCCTGTATGGATGTAAGTTTGGTGAAGTTTGTGGGATGGAGAGATTTGCACTATATAGAATAATTCTATTGATTTGGGCGGCTTCTTTGTTTACGTTTTGGGAAGTAGGGTATTTCTCGTTTGTTTGTTGGTTTAGTGCGTTGTACTGTTCCCAGTTGGCTTCTTTTAGTTTAAAGAAGGGTATGCTGAATTTTTGTGTATTAGTTGTTGGGAATATGGTCGTGATAATAGGGAAATGGTCGCTACCATGAAGGTAGTTTAGTATTTCCCACTTGGCGTGAGGGGCTAGAATTGGAGAGCAAAGTGTGAGGTCGATGTGTGTGTAAGTATTGTGTGTTGAAAAGTGTGTGGGAGATTTGTCGTTTAACAGAATAAGGTGCGTATTGTTTATGAATCTTGGAGTTGTTTTCCCACGTGTATTTGTTGTTGGGGAGCCCCAGGACGGGTGCCATCCATTGAAATATCCGGTAATTAAAGAGGGTGTTTGGTGTATATTAAATGTGTTTTGGAGTGTCTGGTTAGTAATGTTTTTGGTCGGAGAAATGTATGTTGAAAATATGTTTAATTTTAGTTTAGATTGTATATTTATGGCTATTGCTTCTATATCGCTTGTTATGTTTAGGATAGTGTGCTGAATTGACTTGTGCACTAGTAGTGCTACGCCCCCAAATCTGTTGGTGGCTATATTTGTTAATAGTTTGTAGTTTATTGGGGTTGGAATGTTATTAATATATTGTATGTGGGTTTCTTGGAGGGAAATTATGTGTGGGGAGTATTTTTTGATGAGAATAAGGAGTTGGCTGTAGTTGTTTACATATCCTTTTAAATTCCATTGGATTAAAGTTAGAGACATTTGTGAGACAATTAAAGCTTTTAACTTAACTTAAGTGTGGTGTTACCGGTTTAGGTTTAAGTTTAACGTAGGGTTTAAGGATCTATACGGATTCGCTGTCGCTGTTGTTAGTGTGTTTGTTTTTGTTTAGAGCTTTGGCCTTTATTTTGGTTGCTTTGAGGTTCGTAGATAGGCTATTCGACTTATCTTTCGGGAAGATTTTTATTTTTAGGTCTTCTGTGAGTTGCGATGATAATTTAATTATTAGATTAGAATTAGATGTACTTACATACATATATCCACAAAAAAAAAAAAAAAATTAAAAAAATATAATTATTAACAAAAAAGGAAGATAACTTCGGCATGCCGAAGTTTAAATACCCTTGCAGTAAGTAGAAGAAGAAGAAGAAAAATATTCTGACATTCCGCTTTCTCGGGTACTGACATAAGGTAAATGTTGCGAGCAAAAATGTTAGGAGCGAAAAATGTTGCAAACATGTTGCATTTCCAGTCAGAATGGGCTAAAGGGGCATGGATATATCGATAGGGATAGGGAGCGATAGGGTTAGGGATGAGGGGGTTCAAGAGCGAACCGGGAAAAGGGGAACTGTGGCGCCCTCCTAGATCTCGACTGAACCGCGAGCGAGCTCCGAGCGACGGCCGCTAGCATCCAGCCGCGAAGCCAGCAACCGCGGCCAGAGTTGGCCAACCAGGAGCTTGCGCCGAGTTTCCGGCCAGGCCGTTGCGTCCACGGGGCGAAGGCAGAGCGGACCAAAATTCCTGGTGAGTCCGTTCCAAGCGCTGACGTAAGCCGGCAAAGGATTTCCTTTACGGGTGCGGTCGGAGGTGTAGACCGCAAGTGGCCATTTTATTTGGCTGCGGACCTCGTAGCGGCCGGATCCAGGCCACGAGACTTTTCCACACTTCTCCACGAATAGTTCCGTCGCAGCCATTGCGGTCCGCCCATAAATTTCTCTGCTGCAAATATAATTTAAATATTTATTTTTAGTATAAGCCTTATTTTTGTATATTTTTGTATCTTACTTACTGTGGTCTCCGTTCCTCGTCCTCGTCCTCCCCTAAACGCATTTCAGGGATTTGTGCAACCCAGGTGCTTCAAAAATAAAAGAATTGGTTAAGAAGAAGCAGGAATAATTAAATATATGAACAAAAGCCCCCTTCGATTTCTTTTGGAGCTCCAGTAGGGATAGTAGGTAGGATATTTGGGTGATTAAACTAGGCCAGCTTGTGGCCAAACTTACTTGGATCTGCGCCGCTTCTCCTACGCCGAATTTCGACATAAAGTCGTAGCCTTGGTGCTAGCGCATCCCGGGTGTGGGTGATGGGTTCGCCGATCGTGGGTCTGGCATCCATGTAGATTAAGTACATCCATGTCTAGCGATAAAACATACCTGCAATTTATAAAGTATTAAAAACACGAATCATGAAAGCTGAGTAAAGTCTTTACCTGGGGGAGATGAGCCGGTCGTGAAACCGCCTGGATTAGGCTCCGGTCCGCCGAAGATGGTTGATGCCCCGAGACGTCCAGGAGGCATCACTAGGTAGGGTGGGTGCGTCGTGGCAGGTCACCAATGCCACCAATTCCGTCCCAAAAGTGTCCATATTTACGTTTTTTCTGGTTTGTTTACATTTTTGTGCAGTTTTGAGACGTCCGATATATCGTCGGGTTGAAACCCGCCCTGGGACCTAAGCTAGCTCGGCATTGCCCAATATAAAGCAGTTCCGTAACAAACAAACTAAATGACTTGATATATTATATATATATATATCGATGGTAGATATATGATATAGTGGTCACTGCGTTTCAAACTTCTGACTAAAATTATAATACCCTGCAAGGGTATAAAAGAGTACTAGAAAAAAAAAAAAAAATTCGATGTCTTACTGGGGTTTGAGAACCCATGCACCTTGGATTGGAAGTCCGATACCTTAACTACTGGGCCAAACGGCATACAGATGACTGGTAGGCCAGACATAAAGTAGAATCGAGCACTGCGGGTTCCACGAGTAAAATGCGGGTTCCATCGCTGGAACCACGTGTCCAAATATTTACAAATAAAATGGAAAATAAAGGTCAAGGTATACTTAATATATATATAACTTACTGATGTAGAATTATGTGTTCCATGTTGTAATTGTTGTTGTCTTTGTTTACGTTTACAATTGAAAAAGTGGCAAACAAGGGATAAAGAAGAAAGAAACATGATACCATGCAGTAAACAAGAGTTACAAAAATTATTTTTTACTCAAATGGGATTACATGTCGATAAACCAAAACAAAACGGAAGTTTTTAAGCCTAAATATAAACAAAAGGTCGTCTCAAAATAAAAAAATAAAAAAATCGCTTTGTCGAAAGAAGTCATCAATCTTTTAGATGTACCAAATATAAGTTTTCGATTGTCCGCTTACTTCTGCTACATTTTTCTGCCATTTTGCGTATTGACATCCCCATTTCTCGAAGTGCCAGTATTCTTTCACGCTCTGTATCGCTTAAATGAGTGAAAGTCGACATATCTAAAGTAAAAATGGCAATTAAAACTAAAAAAAAAATAATTTGCTCGATAAAACTCACTTAATTTTATTTATTTTCGTCGTTAGCAATAAATGCAGAATAAAGTTTTTCAATTTGAAGTCAGAATCTTTAAGCAAACTAATGAAAAGTGATCTGTCCCACTTATTTATTTCGTTCGCAAAAGTCAACTTCAACTACTAAACTTGATCGTACACGAAAACCACGCTGTATTTTTTCGATTCTCTTTGCCTATGCCTAACACTGAGCCCGATCGACCAATTTCAAGAAAAAAAAATTCCAGGAATTGATTTTTGTGGACACAACAGTCATTAGTTTAGGTGTCCTACTTACTTATTTCGTACACCTCAGAACATATCAATAAAACAAATTTTTTGGGAAGCGATGATAGCGACTCGGATTCGGATCACAATGATTAATTTTGTATGCATTTGGACCTAGAAAATTATGATTAATATAATAGTATATTAAATAGATACATAAGAAAAATTCATTTTAAATTTATTAGGTATATTAAAAAGAAATAATCATGCCAAATCTACTCCTTGACTTTATATCCTTATATGGGCGGTATGGGTGGGCGTGGTCCGATTGACTTGAAGTTTCGAGTACGTATTTTAAATTTCAGATGCACCAATACAAAAAATCAGCTCTCTAGCTTTATTATTAGACTTTATGCCAAAAAATAGGGAATCTGGCCCAGTGTGCATTGGATCAAAGTGCAATGACTTTTTTGTTCTTATTGTTATTGTTTATATGTGAGCATACCACAATATGCTCAGTTGTCATCATGCTGCGGAACATTAATCAACCAAGACTATGCACTGGAACTACTACAGACTGGCTGTAAAAACGCTAATGAATAACCTCATTGAAGCAAAAATAATAAAAGGTACAAAAATACAAAGGAGAGGATGTCTTGATCCCGCGAATACTGATGATTCCAATTCGATTTTAATCGCTTACAATTTCCAGTTCGTCTCGCCTTTGCAATGACAGGGTGGTAAGGGTGCATCAGACCAAGGCAAGATCAGTATAGTATTTGCTGATGTATATTCCTTGGGCTCCTGGTGCATCAAGTCGACTCGCAGGTGAATATCAATCTGATAGACACCGCCTTCTCTTTGGAGAGGGTCCTCCGCGCGGTACCTCCTGGAAACGTACCTCGGTACGGCTAATGCGAGCGGCAAGTTTCCCTGTGAATCCCTTAACCTAGACTCCCATGACTCCTCCTCCATACCGAGACCTGGGCAAGTCTTAAAACGACCTCCCCTCAAGTCAGGGGTGTGAAGCGACCCGTGCCCCCTGACTTTTGGTTCGCAGCTGAGGGGTTAATCCAGCTGTGTCTGAACGGAGCCTTCTCAGGGCCGGGCAACCCTGGGTCGTAAGATGCCTTGCCGCGGCTTTGGGGCGAAGCCGCGGTCGACCTCTTTCAAAGCCCCAAACTCCCTCTGGCCCGCTGCGCTTGCCAGGTCGAGCAACGCGGGCGATTATGTAATGACATGGATAAAAAATACCGAGCTTCGGAACTCTTGGGAGAGGATAAACCCCAAATTCTGTCGGAAGAGGACGAGGAGGAGTTGCTGAGGCCCAGATTGGTCTCGGCAACTCACCTATCGGGAACCGATGACGACGAGCTGCCGATGTCGAGCAAGGACATCCCGGCTCCATCGCGACCCGAGGGGAGAGCAAGTAGCACTCCCCAACCCAAACACAAAGGTGAGGCTCAACCGAGCACCACCGCAGATAAACGCTTTGCTCAAATGACGCATCAGCAGCGAAGAGCGAGGGTCAACAGAGCCCGCTTCATTCTCGGCAAGATTGCCAAGAACGAGGCTGAGGGCAAAACAGACCCTCGAGATGCCGAGAA
>VNJV01011748.1:0-19533 GCA_008042635.1 Drosophila nikananu
TGTGCAAATTCACGGAAAATGCCGGATTACAAAACAAATTATTGATAAAAGGATTGAAGGGCAAAACAATGTATTAAAAAATACTTAAGAAGCAATGGCAATTTGCACGCCTTGTCTTAGATAAGGAAACCATGCGATTTGTTTTCCTAGGTTGACTCAGAAGTGAAAAAACGACGGATTGTTCTATTGGTGACACAACATTGCTCTATTAACTCGGTGGACCACTTAAATGGTCACGCTATGCAGTGAGTGCACCAACATCGCACTAAATGTTTCTTAAGTTTAAAATCATATCATATTTTCTATTCAATTTAGCTATTTTTGCCTATTTTTGTGGGCCTGTCCGGCTATAAACGGCGACCGATAAATGGCAACACTGTTCGGCTGAGTCGGCTCGGTGGCGCTCGGCCCGCTCTCGCTCTCTCTGAGCGCAATTCACATGAAATAACATCGCTCATTCGCTCTCGAATCATGTTAACATGAGTGTTTCGGAGATAATTAGTGATGATAGGAATATCCACTCGTGACGTAAAAAGCCAAATATGACGGGGAAAAAGCGAATATCGTCGAAAAACATCGGGAACATAGCTAAGAAAAACCTGGCATCGCATCGGCAAAAAATTAAACTTTTAAACTTGACGGAACAGCGCAGACGGGAAGTCGCGAAAAAGAAGCTCCACAACTGCAACGCCTAAGAGAGGCACATTCGCGATTAGAAAAGCCAGTTGAAAGTGGAGTCTTGGCAGGAAACTCGCGAAAAAAGATAATTCTGCTACACACATTCTTTTGCAGTCGTCGCTTTCATCGCGTGTTCCGGCTGTGCGCCCTGTGTGTGTGTGCGCTAAGTGTGTGTTTGTGAAAGAGACAGAGGGAGAGTGTTTAAATAACTCTTGCCGCGTTGCCATTATTGAGATCTGCGCGAATTTTGAACCAAAGAAGAGGGCGAGAGAAGAGGAACGTCGGGTGAATGTCGCTGAAACACCAGAAACCCTCCTACCAACCGCTCCCCACAGCGGCAGCCATGGATAATCCTGCGATGGTCCAGAGCAGCAGCAGCGGCAGCAGTAACGGCAGCAGCCGGGAGGATGTGGCCAACCTGGCTAATTTGTCACCTATTGGATTGCCTCCGACATACTCGTCACAGCAGTTGGTGCCCCCAGATTCGGACAGTATGGAGGAGCGGCAGCGCCTGCGACCCAACCAGTACGGCGGTGACTCCAACATACCGGGACTCCAGTCAGCCGTTCCCACGCGCTTCGCCGCCGTCGGACGGTCCCAGTGGTTCACAGTCACGGTGCTCTGCTTTGTCAACCTCATCAACTACATGGATCGCTTTACGATCGCCGGTAAGTCCTAAGGCATGGTGGGCACCGAACTCCTTAGCTCAGTGAAATTTCTTGTTCTTGAAAGAGTGTTCCCATTAAAGAACCACTAGGTGTGGTTTTACCAGGTTTCAAAATTCTAATTCTGTTGAAAAAATAGCTTCCGTTTTTATTGTCTACCCGCATAATTTTATCTAAAATTGCCTCGTAACTCAGAGATAATGCATCTAAAATCCTCCTATTGTGACGTCAAGCTGGTTTCTGTTTCCGCATCAGATAACAAAATAGGTTGACATTAGGAAAACCGATTGCTATGTATTAGAATGAAAAATTAGGGAAAATTAGGATAAAAATACAATGAGTACCAGCAGAAAAGCTATTTATTATTATTTCATTGATGAATCCATTAAATTTCATTCTTACAGTTTCCCCTATATGTTAGCTACAAGAAAAGGTTTAGGATCTAATTAGTGACAAAAATATTCTACAAACTCTCATGGCTTTGTCCTGAATCCAAATATTTTCCCCTTTAGTAGTAGTAGTGTGACTTAATCACTGGCAAATAAAAGACCGCATCATCATATCATTTACGTATCAAGCTTTTTGTTTACAAAATTTACCATGAAGATTGCGTATATATAAACGTAGAATTTAACTGACTATATTGAATGACTAATCGGGCTTGTATTTGACTCACGCGATCCAAAAGTATTCAAACACAGACAGAGACGACATGCGGTTGTACTCTTTTATCGTTTTTTAATGCGCCGATTGAGGAATAGGTTTCCTCTTTTTTTGTGCACCCAACCCGGGACATTTCCACTGGGTACAACTAGGTACAGGGTGGGCAATCAATCAAGCCATTTCGCGAATATTCCTCGCACTAAAGTGCGATAAAATAATAATAATAGAGCAGCGGCGCCGGCACCTGACCTGCTGCCTGCTGAGCTTCGTCGGGGGGTGCCAGTGATCGACGGTTATAAGGGGTGATCACTAGTCAGTAGGACCCGCCCGCGTGACAATTACCGCGTAATCGCATGTTACTTCCTATAAATAAACCCACTCGAAGTGACTCCAATTCCCATTTCATTAGTGTTTATTTATTAATATCATTAGCGGAGAAATGGTGCTTAATTCATTGAGCTTCATCCGTCCGTAAATGCGGGCTTCTTCCAATTGGACACTTAACAAAGTCAGACTAGGAATTGCTCCTATGGAGAAGTGGACTTCTGATTGTGTCTGGTTGTATCACATTCCGTTACACAAAACCCCCGTCTAAATTAAGTGGAAACTGGTTTGTGCGCCACGATTACATGGTGGAAAAAACGTCTTTTAAGTGCAGTCTAAATGGGCAAAACGAGCAAACACACGTTGGCTGACACCTGTTTATTTGCATGCATAAACCGATGGAGATGCATCTAATTAGAAGAATATAAATAGTTGGTATTGTGATCTTTGGCATTGAACTTGTGTATTTAATCTTAGGTTCAAGTCAGCCAAATTACCTAATCCTGCTATGATAATGGATTGCATGTCACACATATAATTACTAGGAAGCCTGTTATGATAATCCGGGGGTGAGCCGAGTCAATTAGAAATCAATTATGCACACATTTTTTGATCCATTCTAAAGCCCCTAATTATCGAAACGCAGAACGGAAAGTGTCCAGAAACATCATACGAGTTTTAATCAGACAGGAAAAGGAATTACTCACTGAAAATGGTGCGATAACACTTACACCGACGAGCCAGTGAAACAGACGCCCATGAATGACAGCCTGGATATCTTTGGAGTTAAATTCAAATTTGCTTGTGTTTCCCCCAGGGCCTTGCGCAAAAATTCATAATTAACCATGTGCGCCTAATTAATTGTGGAAAACTTGTGTTTATTTTGAGAATTTTAGCGTACGTCCAGGCAAGGTAAAATGAAAACTAAAATAAACAACTAGCTCTCAAGGTTGTAAGCCATTTTCCAGTGGCAATGTTATCATCACTTTGGCCAACTTGATGGTCTTATCATGAAGTGGCTGACACCAGTGTCGCTGCACAGCAAAGTTGCATTGGATCACATACGGTTGTGCCCGACACGTGTGGCGGCTGGCTGTAGGCTTCTTGTTGGTCTTTTTGCCGTGATTAGATTGCCTTTGCCAATATTGTTTTGTTTTGCGTTTGTCTGGGGGTTTCTTTTTTCAGGCGAATTTCGACACATTCGCCACGTTTACAGTTTTGCTCATGTGTCGCATATATTGTATTTCACTGTATATAGTAGGGTAATCGTAGACCGATGTCTGGCCACCCTAATATCGCGCATATCATTACTAGTTTAGTTGCGTCTTGGCCTTTAGCTTCGACCTCCGACTTTGCTGAATTTTCAATTTTGGCATGGTTTTTTCCATTGTTTTTGTTTTTGTTTTGTTAGCTTTTGCTGACGATGGCCTGATGTTGTAGTACCATGCCATAAGGCCCTCTTCATTCATGATCGGGGGGATCTCGGCTGGTATTCTGGGCCATTGTTGTTGACACTAAATTGCTTTGTGCATTGCTAGTGAACTTTGATCGGAGAAGCTTAGTTATTTTGGTCAACAGATATATAGATATGTTGACTGAATGAAGAAGGCGTATTGTACTATACATATGTATATACCAAGAAGATTCCGTTCTGCTCTGTGCTTCCGACGTAATTTTCTTGGCCCCCTTCCAATGCGGGAGATCTGAAAAATTGTGTCTATATATCCATTGATCGAAAACAGACTTTGGTCGACACAAAATTCGCACACTATCTCTGCTTTTGGCCTTTATTTGATCGTGTTTGGCAAGCCAATGTAATCACATTGTTGGCTTTTCTCGCTTAATGGTGTTGACTCGACTTTTGTGCATATTTTGCATTTGTTAAAAGTCGCCGAGTTTGGTTTTATTTCCGCTTGAAATGTTTTCACAACCAAAAAAATATTGAAAGATACACGAAAAACTTTCCATTTTGTTGCCATCACAAGCAGCTGAAGAAAAAATAACAAATAAACCAAAGAGATACATAAATTTAAAGCCTTGACACACCGAAATGGCGAATACCCTTGGACTTGCTTTAATGAAAAAGTAGTGCATGTTTTCGTTAGCTGAAAAGTTGTAATTTCCAATGAGTAATAAGTTATTACTAATAACAAAACCTATAGTTTAATTCTACGAATTGATAAGGCGAATATTAAGGAATACCTGTACGAAAAGGTAGAAAATTAGGTAAAATTTTATATTCCTTTATTGATGACTAAAATACTTAATTTTGTACTACAACACTTAGTATTTTGCATATCATTATTGTAATTTTAGCTTTCGCACTGCACGCCATTTGGTTCTAATTTGTTTCTATTTTACATTCCCTAAGTATATCTAGCATGCACTTTTCTGTGTCAACGACCTACGCAAATAGGAGGCGTTGTACTCTTTTTGCTCAATTTAAATTAACTAAGGGAAAAACCATAGCGAAGCGTAGAATAGTAAACAAAGGTTGGGGTAGGGAATGTCTGGAGCTCTTTTCCGTAGTGTTTGGTTTGCTTCTGCTGGCCATTGGCTTTCACAATTGATTTCCACATGGCGCCACAAAAAGAAAGTTTTCCCCCGAAACAATTCCAGTGCTCGGCATTCAAATACTCAGCGCATTCCAAAGGGAAAGTCGCAGCCTCCGGTCTCGGATATATAATCATCGTCCGATTTTAAAGCTTTGCACATCGCACTCATATCGCGCGATATTTCAAGGCCGACGGTCACCACATGCTACTGGGAGCAAGCGAAATACAGTATCTCCCAGACTGAGAACAGTCAGTTCAGTTAGTGTCACTTTCGGTCAGAAACAACTTTTTCATTCATGGTAATGAACGTCAGGCCGGGTCTTGTTGTTTTTTCCTTTTTGCAGTTGCCTGGTTATAAGTATAGTATCTCAGCGAAGCAATGTTCTGGAGTTTCCCCCTCTTTATAATACAGTGCGTTGCGAGAGTGTAAGGCCCAGGGGGGAAAATTAAGCTTCCTATCAATTTTAAACTAAATCAGAAAATGTCACTCATCTTGATTTGGCTAAACATCATTAAATATAGTAGTAAAGGTATCAGCTGGTTAGCCCCTACAGGTGTGAATCGCACTGTCATGTGCCCAATAGCAAAGAGAGAACAACCCGGTGGGGCGAGAATGAAGAGAGAGAGAGAGCCAAACAGGTTCTATAATTGCGGCAACCGGCTAAAAGAAAATTCAAATATGTGCAGTTTCTACGTTTACGGAACTCCCCTGCAAGTGGGCAACCAAAAGGGGGCTTGTGGTAGGGTATCCATAGCACATGTACTTATGGTAGCTTTTGATTTTTATTTTTTTGGCAGTGGGGGCCGAGAATGCCCATAAACAATCGGAATTCCTTGCGCGACGGAACCAGATAGCAATATTTATAAACACATACTCGCAAGCACGATGCCTCACCAAACCAGCCCACAATCGCAATGCAGCGCACACACACACACTCACTTATCGCGTGGCGTCCTCCAACCGTTACGTCACTGGGCAAGGCAAACAAACGCGCTGATTGGTCGAAAACATCGTACGATAAATTTCTCAAAAGCGAAATGAGCAAAGAGACCCAGAAAATGGAATAATTAAAAAGCAAACGCTGATTCACTGCACACAACTTCGTGCCACGTCTCGCATAGCTTCGGCACTGTTCGTGCGGGATCGGCTTCATCACACGCTCTCTATTTCTCTTTGCGGCACAACTTGTTGAGCAAAATACAGAAATTATTTGTTGTTTCTGCTGGTGCTGCATTTGCCGGCTTGTGATCCCGCTCTCACTCTCTCTTTGCTCCACTCTACTCGCCGCCGTCGACACCTCCCCACCACCCTCCCCCTCGTAAACCTTATTTGTGGGCCGTTGTTTATTTTCGGGTGCTCAAGCACTTTAAGTAGGAATTTTTGTTATATTTTGTTATTGTTGTTATTTTACCATTTAGAAAGGCCAATGTACGAAGAAAGACCCAGACTTTGGGACGAGACGGGGCTTAAAAGCTCACAATTTTGTTTTTTGGAGCTGCATGTAGAATGTAGGAAGTAGCGTTAGACGACGGCAAACAAACAGTTATTATTCACGATGAGGTCGTTTTGGCCATTAATTCTCCAAGCTGCACATCCGTTTGTTAATGAATTTTTAAACGATCACTGAAGACGTGCAGGAAATAGCTGAGAAAATGTGTACGAAGGTAATCGCAATGATTGAAAATTCAAATCATGACACAGATTGCAGTCGATAAGATGCAGCAGTCTAAAGGCAATTTGAAAAAATAAGACCAACATATGATAAAATCACTTATTTTACGCCAATTTCGCTTATCTTTTAGTCTATGCTGCTGTTTAATAGATATCAATGGGTTAATTAATTGGCTCTTTTCGAAAAATATGATGAGCCATAAACATATTTCCGGAATTTTTCCTCAGTCATTCGGAGCTTCCATGACTGTGTGCCTGTTCGGAGTGCTAATTATAGAGACAACTCCCCCCAAACGACCCCATAAATACGGACTTACGTAAAAACACTCGAATATTGGCAGAATGGTATTAACCATTTATTTATTTGGCTAATTAGCAGCCATTGGGGATGGTCTGATATGTATACATACATATGTTAGTCGACACACATATTTATGTATATGAATATATGTATACGTAGATATATCACACATCACGCGCATTTGGCATATTGTAATAATAATAATATCTGATCTAATCCTTTTATCAACCTCTATTTTTCCAGGAGTACTGCCAGACGTAACTAAAGATTTCAATATCGGAAATGACAGCGCAGGACTCTTGCAGACCGTGTTCGTTATCTCCTATATGGTGTGCGCCCCGATCTTTGGATATCTGGGGGATCGGTATTCCCGCCCCTGGATTATGGCTGTCGGGGTGGGCTTGTGGAGCACCACCACGCTGCTGGGATCGTACATGCAGGACTTTGGTTGGTTCATCACCTTCCGGGCGCTGGTGGGAATTGGCGAGGCCTCGTACAGTACAATTGCACCAACGATCATCTCAGATCTGTTCATCCACGACATGCGCTCCAGGATGCTGGCGCTGTTCTACTTTGCCATTCCCGTGGGATCCGGTCTGGGGTAAGTCTGACGAAGACATTGCGATCTGGGATCAATGTTCAGATCGGTGATCAGTAAAGCATCCGGGAGATGGTTGTTATCTTGCGTCTGATTCTGAGCTTGCTACTTTGTCTTATCAATCGCTGACAACAGCCGATGGGGCCAAAGTTTGAGGCTGGAAGGCAGCAACCTGACACTGGAATGCTAATGAATGCTTCTCGCGGCCGGAGAAGCGTGAGAAGAGTCACGTGACTCCCCTTGGGGAAATTGAAATTGATTTGGTTTCGGAATGCCGCAATTGACGGCTCCTCTAATTCAATTAGGGGAGTGCTGGGTCAATTGGGGGGGTTGATTGGCATTTATGCAACGCACAATTGGCCGCCAATGCAGCCCAGAGCAACAAGTCAATCATCACTAACCCTCAACCTCTTCTTTTGCAGATATATTGTGGGATCCAAGACCGCTCACCTGGCCAACAACTGGCGATGGGCCTTGAGGGTGACACCCATCTTGGGCGTTGTGGCCGTCTTACTAATTATGCTCATCAAGGATCCGGAGCGGGGTCAAAGCGAAGGATCGCACCATCTGGAGGCCACTACCTACAAGCAGGATATTAAGGCACTGCTCAAGAACCGCTCCTTCATGCTCTCCACGGGTGGATTCACGTGCGTCGCGTTTGTGGCCGGAGCATTGGCCTGGTGGGGACCTTCCTTCATCTATCTAGGCCTCAAGATGCAGCCCGGCAACGAGAATCTCGTACAGGACGAGTAAGTGTGCCAATGCTGGTTACAAAAAGTCTCATTTTTACGAACCTAGGCTGAGATTCGATAAGCTAAAAAAAGAACTCCAGGGACCTCTGGAGATTGTAGAGAACCCTAAAGGGATTATAGAGTCTTAACCCCGAATTCAGTTCGTAAAAATTAGGCTTTCTTGCCTCCCCTGAACCCTCAACCCCGACCCCATAATGAATTCCCCAAAAAATCGAGCTGTGCGCCTTACCAACTATGGTTTCTGATCTGTCGCCGTTAAGCATCTCGTACAAGTTCGGCATTGTGGCCATGCTGGCGGGCCTCATAGGTGTGCCGATGGGTTCCCTCTTGGCCCAGCGCCTGCGAGGACACTTCGAGAACTGTGATCCGTACATCTGTGCGGGAGGACTCTTCGTATCGGCACCCATGGTGTTTGCTGCTCTCATGGTGCCCCAGTCGAGCCCGGAGATGCTGTGTTTTTTCTTCGTCTTCGTGGCCCAGGTGGCGCTCAACCTGTGCTGGTCCATAGTGGCCGATATCCTGCTGGTAAGATGACGCCGAATCAAGAGCAGCAGCAGAAACAAAAGCTTAAAGCCACAGCCAATTGAATATCGATAGCACACGCCTTGTTCGAAATGGTGCATCTTCCTGGATCTTTTTTCAGCCCCAAGTCTCGCCCTAACCCCTAAGCTCGTTAAATTGTTTTATAGCCCCGCCCTGCAGTGTAACCCCAAGAATGCTGCACTGCCAGGCCCGAGGGTTTCCCTAAGCTTTTTTGGCATTAACTAACCGAATGTATACCCCCTTCGAAATTTTAAATCAGTGTTGCGTTCAAGTTTGGATTAATCACCATGGTGGCCGGTCTGCTGGGCGTGCCGTTGGGTTCGTTCTTGTCCACGTTCATGATCAAACGTTATCCCACAGCAGATCCGGTGATCTGCGCCTTCGGCCTGCTTCTGAGTGCTCCACTGCTGACGGGAGCCACCCTGCTGGTGAACAGTAGCACGGCGGCGACCTATTCGCTCATCTTTTTCGGGCAATTAGCTTTAAATTTAAATTGGGCTATTGTTGCGGATATTTTGCTGGTAAGCCAAGTTGCGCTGAGTTCACCTTAATTATGCTTTGTAACTTTTGCACCCACGTATTGTTTTGAGTATCAATATATGCAATTATATCGTAAACGTAAAAATCTTAGTTTAAGCATTAACTTTTTACTGTTATAACAACACACACACTCAACACTCTGCACAAAACCAGAGACATATACATACACCACACCCTGCACCCACAATCTAACCTCTAACTCTTGTACTGTTCTTACCCGCATCTCGTACTGGTGGTGGTCACCCGATACTCCATGTTGTGGTTGTCTTTATTTAATTTTGGGAGTGGCTTTTGGTTCAGAGCTTGAGGGGAGTTGCAACTTCCGATTCTCAGCTGCCTTACGCATCTTAAATCATTACTTACAATTTAGTTTTACTTCCCCTAGGAGGAAGAAGACTCTCATTTCGTTTTATTAACTTTTTTTGCAAATGTAATCCATGTTAAACTTTCATCCCTCTGTTCCCATTCTATAATGGGGTATGTCCAACCCCCAAAAGCACTTGCAGCGTGCCAAAAATTTCAACACTCAACCCCCCAGTGGGTGTCGTATATACATAACCCCATTAAAGCTCAAGTTCCCCTTATTCAGTCAGTAGCTCAAGGTGTCGAAATATTCCAACTTGTATTGGATTCAAGAGGGTTATCTTTTTGCGGGGCGTCACGTTTGTCCGGGTTTTGGGGAGATAAGCCCTTGATAAGGGATATAGAAGACAGCGTAGGGAGGGAGAAGAGGCTAGTGATTCATGGCGAGGTCTGGCATATTTTGTTTTGATTCTTGAGAACTAACTTGAAGAGCTGATCGAATCACATATCATGAAATAGTAGAGATTTGAACTGAAAACGGAGTATTCATGGTGTGTAATGTTTTTTTTTTATATACAAGAAGTAAACTTGATGAACCTTCTAAATTAAATTTTTATTTATTTCATTATCTTCCTAGTGCTACAGTATTGCAACTTTATATTGGTTCACAAGTCACAGTGATATTAGAAAATGCATATTTGTATATGATAATATAACCTAGTTTGATAAAGTTAACCTTACACCATTGGTGCAACAGAAATGCACCACGCAAGTGCTGCAATACAAGTTAAATCCCTCTAGATAAGATAGATATACCCAGAAATAGGCCTGTATAAAATGATGCAATATCAAGATATCAAAGACCTAGACTTGACACTAGATAATACACATATACAATGAATAGATCTAGAGAACTGAATAATGAATACATTATAAAGAACTAAAATTTGAATAAGCTCACCAGATAAGGTATATTATTCCATGAATGGATATAGAAGGCTCCACAAACAGCTGACGTGCGCTAGATAATGGTTAATATGACATATAATTCACTCCTTGGACGTAGTTCTCTCGTCTTCTCTCCTCTCGCATACGTAATTCGGGTGGCATGTTCTAAAATTGGCAGTACGTCAGAGATCAGGCCAGAACCCACCGCATAGACTAGACGTAGTCGCAGGCCAATGCATTACCTCTTGCCTTGTATTTAATTTTTTTAGCTTTTGTCGCTTTTTTTCGATTTATTTTATGTAGTATTTATTTTTGCTTTTACCACGCACTTGATTTGCGTGTGCTTCTATTTTTTGTTGCCATTTGTGTATGGTGTGTTGCCATTGCAAAAAAGCGATTCCGTGACAGAAATAAGCAATCGCATTTCGCTGTGCCGATTATCTAACCCGAAAAAGAAAGAGGGGCGAGGCGGCGATCGTAGGAGCACTTTTTGCGTGGCGCTATATTAATTGCTGGGCGGGCGATAAGCGACCGTGATTAGAGATAGCCTTTATCGGGGGTTTTATGAGTTAGTATGGGATGACCTAGGCTATGGGGAAATGCTTATGTGGAGGGGCTTGCTGTAATACCATAAATGCTTTGCGTAATTTTTGCCCCACAAAACACACATCAAACAACAAACAGACTGCACACACAACCACCATCAAATCACACCTGTAGTTATAACAGTAAAAACTTAATGTGTGGCCCCAAAAGTTCAGTAGTTCAGCAATATATTGGCACATTTTATTTAAAATTTAAAACAAAAAACAACAAAAAAACATTCCCAAAAAAGTAACTTGAAAAACAAGGTTCCGCCGCCGCCGCTAGCTAACTGTTCCCAGTCAGGCTCGCCGCCAGCTGTTCCCGTTTTTGCTTGGACACGAACCCCAGAGCGTGCCGTGCTATGTTGATTTTTCCATTTTCGGGGGAACGGTTCTTTTGTCCCTAAATTCTTGAGTGGCTCCATCTTTGGCGAGCTTTTGGCGAATTTGAATGGGCTAGAGGCACACCTACACACAAGTGCACCTACACTTACACGCATTAATCGTTTGTTTATTTATGTTGATTAATTGATTAAGAAAAAAAAATTCAATAATTATGTAGAATACTTTCTGGAGGCGCCTTCTCAAGGGTTGTTTATAAATATATTGAGATTATAAAATCCCTGGAGGAGCTCCAAAGGAAGGTATCGGTAGCTTGGTGTAATCGATATTCGTAGCTTATTAATCGGTTGTGGCGCGCTTTTTAATTTTTTGCTTTGCTATTGCACACTTTGAACGCTCACAATTCACAAATTGCAACATAAATTAACCCTTTCTCTTTATAAAACAGTATGTGGTGGTTCCGACTCGTCGCTCCACGGCTGAAGCCTTCCAGATCCTTATCTCGCATGCGCTTGGCGATGCCGGCAGTCCTTATTTGGTGGGAGCGGTAAGTAATCGCTTTAATTGCAATAAAATAACCATATAAACGATATACAAATACTTGTAGATATCCGAGGCTATTATGAAGCATCTGCATAAGAATCCCAGCGATTCCGGTCTAAAGGAAATGCAGAGCATGTCTCAAGTGGCGGAGAACGCCACGGCTGTGATCAGTACAACCGCCAGCGGCATCATCGATTCCATGAGACTTGCAACCGATGTAAATATATTCAGCATATGTTTATCATACAGATTACTTTAGCAAACCCTTCTTTCTCTCTCTCTCTCGTTATATTTGCCATTTCCAGTACACGGATGCGGAGAAATTTGAGGGGTTACAGTATGCCCTGTTCTCCACCAGCTTCGTGGAGGTCCTGGGCGGCGTCTTCTTCATGATCACGGCCTGCTTCATTATCAAGGACAAGTTCGAAGCTTCTCGAGGATCCCAAGGTAAGTCTCTGTTAAACATACCATTTTCAGGGATCCTATTTCTATCTATCTTAAAAATTATCTATCTACCATTGTAAATGTAGATCAAAATTTAGAGGAAAGCATACAATTTTGTTGAAAATACGCAGGTTGTATTATTTAGAAAGAGTTTTAAATTATGTACATCTATAGCTAAGCCAGGTACATTTTACACCTGCCTCGGACGAGGCGTTTCATAGCGACGCCACATCAGGGGTTAATTTTTTATCAGAAGGGATGCAGAGATATTAGGTCAAACCGGTTTCGCCTACAAAAGGTTCGAAGTAGAAAAGTTATGGATAATGGGAAGAAATATATATCTTATCCTGCACTCCTAGAGCTAACTTAGACTCGATATTTGATCTTGGCACTTGGCACTAGGACTGTGACCGAAGGATACCTAAGAAGAGAGTGGCGGTGGTTTATTAGGATAAACAATGTCACATAGGGGTTCCTCATTGATCTGAGTGTTTTTCTCGTATCTCGTTACTCCTTGGCTCACTACTTTCCCATTTGATCTTGGCAGGCAACCAGGAATCCCAAGTGCGATCGTCAAGTGCCCCGGGCAGCGGGGGGCAGAAGGACGTAGAGTCCTTTAACTCGGACTGCCTGGTCATGTGCACAGACATTGCTCTGGGCGATCGCTCTTACACAAGAATCTGAAAAAAAAAAGTTGATTCAATACTGAAATCTGAATATCTTTTTGGCACCCAGTTCCTGGTAGGTGGAATACTCAAAATTGTCCGACGTTTGGGTTCTTCTGTGTTTCCTTGTTCTGTTCCTGCGTGCATTTTCCATTAAAATAACCCCAGAGGCTTGATTGATTCTAACATTGTTTCCAGTTCTTCATTGCTTTCTGTGTCCTTGGATTTCCCTTTTCTACTCAAAACACCGAACTAATTGTATTTTTCTCATTTACAGAGGCAGCCGCGGCTCAACAGCAGCAGCGGGCTATTGCATAATACCAGCCGATTCTAGAAGTTATGCTGCGCACTCAGAGCTATGACGGGGGCCTGGGTGAACTGATACTGACTGAAAACCATCTTTAATTTTAATTAACGCTCACTCGCACTCACTGCACATACCGCGCTCACATCGGCCAGTAGATAACTCCGCCGCGTTCATGTTCCTATTGGGAAGGATCGGAAGGACCGCCGACATCAGCACCACACCGATTTGTAGATATACTACACACCCTCACCAGGCACACACAAAGTCATAACATTACAGAGATCATTTACCTTTTAGTTGTAAACGGGTTGGGGCTGGTGGCCAGGACGAACGCCAGGACACTCGCACTACCTTGTAGTTAGCTATAGTTCTGGTATTTTAGGTTTCATTAGAAATCAGGCAGAGTGCTCCCTCAGATCCGATAATGTAAATAAATATTATCTCAGGCATTGAGTGCGTAAACTGCCTGACGTTGGGATATTTATACATATACATATAAATAAATATATATATTATTATTTTAAATATGAATTGTAAATATAGATAAGCACCGGCCATTGTATAAGTGCATAGTCTGTATAATCAGCCGTAGTTTTTACTATATGTAACTGTAATCCTATTCTTAGTTAGTTAGACGAGTAACAAATTGGATAAAAGCGTGTTTGTGCACCCTCAGCAATTACTGAATATTACTGCGTAACTATTATATTTAAACAAATTTGCAAAACAGCATTAATCAATCCTCGAGTTTGTGTTTTTTTCTGTTAATCCCAATCGAATGCTATGGAAAAAAGAAGACTGCAAACAATCAAAAATTTGGTAGATTGATATTTAATCAAGCAGAAATAAAGATGTGTTTAGCAATTAACTAATTCTGGGGCAATAAATTAAAACATTTAAAAAGGAACCTGAAATTGTTTCGTTTTTTTAATGATTGGTATGATTACAACAGAGGAGCTGATAAGAGAAATACGAACAGCCTCTGCTTTCTAAATGAATATTTAATAAAAACAATTAACAAGCTGCCTGGAGATAAGACGGGTTTTGTTAGCGATTTAATTGGTATTTAAGATGAACGTCCGCTAACACCGGATGGAGCGATTAGCCACAATTATTTTTAGCTACCATCCAAGGTCATTTAAATATTTGGTGATTTAAAAATTTGGAATGACAAACAATTAAGTGTCCTGGGAAGAAACAAGATTTTTCATTTCAACAGAAAAGCTTTGTTAAAGACTGTGTTATTTCGCACAGATGGAAAGAGATGAAAAGAGTAAGACTGGATTATTTTTTATAGATGCAGAAAACCCTCTCTAATGACATGGGTCATTTTTTACAGATATGTATGTCTCTTCGTGTTAATGGTGTTCCCGGTCGCAAAGTCAAAAAGTGTCCATCACCAAGATAATGAACACTTTAAAGGCAGAGATTCTTTTATTTGTCTCGCTTTTTCACCCTCTCCTAATGAGAGTTTTATCACTAGGACAACCCAGGCACCATCGGCACTTCATGTCCCTTTTTCTTCGGTGTCCTTTTACTTAAAAAAGTGACAAATTTACGACTTTGGCTAGGTCCTTTTCTACCTGCTTTTTTATAAGTCAAAAAAAGGGGCCGTAAAATATCCTTTCTGGATTTTTAAATCGGTAGGTCAGCTTAGCCCTAATTATAAAAGAAGACCAAGAAAGTAAGTAACAAAAATTACTGCACGATTGAGGAAGCGGCTACATAACAAGAAGAAATGGTAAAGTATTCTTAATAGTTTTTTTAAGTTCTGAAAATTTGCCTTAATGATCATGATCGGAATATAATAAATAAATATATAATAATATATTAGCGAACATTTCCATGGGGAATTAGTATACAAAAATTAAATATATTTTAATCGCGGTTCAGATCTTATCTGCTAAAGCTACGCTTGCTCAGCATTTGGGAAAGATTATGCCGCCAATTGCCCCAGGGGAAACAAACAGACCCATTGTAGTCCCGCCTTATCTCCCAAGGCGAGTCCCAACTCGCTAGCCAGTTTATATTTTTTCAGTCTCGCGATCGAACTCGATCAGAAAGCAACGCACACGATTGTATGAAAAAAGAGGAGGGAAAAAGGACAAAATAAATATCGCGACTGGAGATAAGCACTTGGCACACTCCCTCTTTCTCGCTCAGGCAGAACGAGTTAGCCGTCCCTCTCTCACACTTGCAGTTTGAGTATAAAAGGAAACGAAACGGGACTCGGTCACTCATTCTTCTTTCAAGGATCGTTGAGTTCCGTTGTGCCCCGATCCTTCTGGTGAACATATTTTTAAATTGAATATGGACAGTGAGTTTTGAGTTTTGAAATCCAATCCGACAGCACCACACTGTTGTGAAAATTATCGCAAAACCCAAGAGCGCAAAAAGCACACCTAGACAGTGACAGTGACGTGGAGTTAATCGAATCAAAGACCATGGATAACCATAACCCTTCGGCGCCAGCTTTCCTGGATCCGCGCAGGATGTACACTCAGATCCCTTCGGCGCTGGCGACACCCCCGCAGTCGCCATCGGACGATAGCTGGCCAGCAAATCAGGCCGCGGAAATGCCTCTGGTCAAGGATCTTCTGGCCCGCAACGTGCAGGCTAATGTTCCACCGGGATTCGTGCTCTGTATACCGTGCTATCTGTGCAAGCAGCCCTTCAACGACCTCGAAACCTTCAAGAAGCACCTCAGGCAGCATGCGGCGGAGATCCACACGGCGCAGGTGCAGGCGTCACAGAAGCCGCCGGAGCAGCCGCCGAGTCAGCCGATATTTCAGCCGTTTCGTCCATGGCCCCAGGAGTTTCCCCAGCAGCAGCCTCGTCCCATGGTCTCGATACCAGGTCCCGGTCCCGGTCCCTGTCCAATTCACCAACCTATGACGTTTCCCACGGCTCCTTCCAAGCCAATGATCACGGATCAGCCGCCAATGCAGTTTCCCATGCAACTGCATCAGCAATTGCCGGTTCAGTCACCACTGGAGTTCCGAGGACAATGTCCCGTGCATCAGAAACAGCCAATGGAGTTTCCCATTCATCAGCGTATGTACAGGTCAGTTCCTCTGACACCCCAATCGCCAATGGAAATGATGGAGCAGTTCGTCTACCAGAAGGTGCACCCGATTCCACCGTCACACCAGCTGCCCCTGGATCTTCATCATAAGCCCTACTTCATGGATCAGCAGGCGGCACCACCTCCAGTTCATCTTCCCCATAGGCCTCATTTTATGGAGCAGCAGCCGGCACCACCTCCACTTCATCTTCCCCATAAGCCTCATTTTATGGAGCAGCAGCCGGCACCACCTCCAGTTCATCTGCCCCATAAGCCCCATTTCATGGACCAGCAGCCGGCACCACCTCCAGTTGAGCTTTCCCATCAGCCTCACTTCATGGAGCAGCAGCCGGTTGAGCAGCCTCCAGTTGAGCTGCAACGAATATTTCTTCAGAAGCCGAAAGACCCCATGGATCGACATATGCCAAAGGAGCAGGCACCTCAACTACCAGACGAGAATCTGATGGATCAGTTCTCCATCGAAAAGCACCTGCACCTTCCCCCCTCAATGGAGCTGCAACGTATAGTCCTGCAGAAGCCCCAACAGCCCATTCAATCACCGATTGAGGTCACAGAAAGCAGTTTCACATCGGAAGAGTCTCAATCTCCATCCCCAGAGGAGCATCAGTTGGCCAACCAAAGGCTAATTTCAATACCACCGGAGAATGAGCATCCACAGAAGGCAAGCACAGCTCCGTACGTGCGACACTCTGGTCGTTTCCAGTGCTACGTGTGTGGCAAGAGGCTGAGTTCCCGGCAGTCGGTGAGGTATCATCTGAGTAGAATCCACCTAATAGACGATCCACCCACCTACATGATCAGCAAAAAAGTGAAAAAGCACTTCAAGTGCACAACCTGCAAGAAGCGGTACAAACGTCGCACCTTTCTGCTGATGCACATGAAGATCAAGCACGGGATCTGTGGAAGCGGAACTGCTGACACTATTGTATCTCCCGCCACAGTTGAATCACCAGTGGAGGAGGCTCCACTCTCGCCGGGACGACTCTCGCTGGAACTACCCTCGCTGGAACCACTCTCGCCGGAACGTCTCTTGTCGCCAACGTCGTCCGAGGGAACGAAACGGGAGGTGTGGAGCACCAAAGTCTTCAACGCGGTCGCTGCAGCCAGCTACAGTCCGGCCACAGAGCCGGCGGCCAAGTATGTGAATCCGCCACGTCAGCAGTCCGAGGTGCCGGATTCCGTGTTTGCTGCAAAGCCCAAGCGAGTGTACCCGATGCGCTCGCCGTTTTTCAATCCGTAGGTGTCCAGATAAGCCTTATCAGCCCGACACGGCCCACTGACTTCTCTACTTTCTTTATTTTGCAGAGATCTCTGGCTGGACGTTGATGCCTACTTCTAGGGCGCTTTAAGCCCATCTGGGAATATCTAATATTCAGGATGATAGCAGCGTCTTCCAGCGGATGTCAGCCAAGCTGTCCGCTTCCCTGAAGATTTCACAATCAAATGGAGCTTCCAAGTCCGCGCAATGGACTCAAAGATGTATATAATTACTTGGATACACAAACATACAGCTTCGTAAGGAAAATGTTTAGTTTGTCAGCACTTTGGATATCGAGTTCGAGCCCCAGCGATGGTTATAATGTTTACGGCAAAGTAAACGATCCATTTTCGCTTAGCTCAGCTAAGAAATTCGAGCGGTTATTAGCTCGGGTTCGTTTGTGTTGAATACTGTATGTATAAATTTAGGTTTTATGAAATGTACCAAATGAGAATAAAGATTCATACACCAAATCGTTGTTACCACGTGTCCTTTACCAATTTTGGGTACTTCACATTGGTAATCTCGGTGTACATATGTATGTACATATAGACCTAGAAATACCGAGTGAACCCCCGCGAAGTGTGAATGGTCTCCTTCAGTCGTTTGTCCCACACATGTAGTTCCCTTATCGCTACAGACTCAAGTGGGAAAAACTTGAGAACATATGGTGATGTAGTGAAGGATCAAGCAATTTGTCTTGATTCAAAAAATCTTATTATTTTAATCTTTACATATGTAATATTTTGAAATCCTGTCAACCCATTAATAATAAATTTACTTATTAGTATGTAAGGATGTAAATATACAAATAAATATATCAGATTGGCATAATAATATAACAAATCCATACTATGTCTTTATATATGTGTAAGTATTTATGAGTATGGCTCTTATCTCAAAAGCAAACATTCAATAAGTTTTCTCGTCCATTCATTTTATTGCTATAAAGCTTATAGTATAAACAAATCGAAAACTTACATACGTATGAAAGGCGAACCTTGTGTACTCTATCAGTTTCCCATTCTATCGATCCTGGCAAAATATTGGACAACAATTTTAGATTTTAAGTAAATGTACATACATATAAATAAATTCCAGTATATATACATTAAAGATTAGCAGATTTAAAGCCATTAAAAAAATATAATAACCTTGAGAGTCTGATCATGATTCATTATACATATATTAAAAATTAAATATCTTTCCAAAATTATATTCCTCTTATCAGTGTTGAATGTTTTCATTCCTATTGTTTGGTTTTTAATAAGTACTATAGGGTAGTGTAGTGATCCGTTTTTAAAAGAGGACTACAAGTGCTAATATTAATAACCAGGGCTTTTCAAAATAAGACGCAAAAACGACTTATGTACATACATACATATATACATATCTGTACTTATCGAAATCATCGAGAAAATACAGTTCCTCGCAGCTTACTTCCTGCTGTCAAACAATTCAAGTTTAAATCATCTTATTTTTTTAGGTTCAGATAAACAACTGCAAAATAGGCGTTACCATTTCAAAACGAGAGCGAACAGAGTGAGAAAACATAAAAGAACAAACACGTTTATTCTTTCTTAAAGGTTGTTTTTGACAACACCCCTACCTAATTAGTTCATCTACCTGTTCAAGAGTGTAGTATTGCATATTTACAACCCCGCCCAGATGCTATAGTGCTGACCAAAATCCGAGAATTGACCATAAAGTGAGTCTAGAGAATTGTTACCCTTCGAAAGAATAGCTAAAATACAGCTAGAAGT